>CAEGAE010032574.1:0-96210 GCA_903067095.1 Girardinus metallicus | reverse complement strand
AAGACCCCGGGCCGGGAATCGAACCCAGAACCTTCTTGCTGCAAGGCAACAGCTCTACCAACTGCGCCACTGTGCAGATATTATTTAGTTAATCCACTGTTTTGATTTAAAAAAAAATCTTAGTTGAATTTAAAGTAAATCTCATGTTGCGTTAAACTTTCTTTTGCTAACCTTGAACTTGTTGCACAGAATCCAGATACTGGACAGCAGCGGTTAAGGCCGGGCTGACCTTACAGATTGCGCCTGCTATAATAAAACCCAACCCGAGCTCCGTGCAGCTGTGTGCTGTTCGCTGAGGCCTGCAGTCCTCTCCATGCTTTCATGCTGCTGCTTAGAAGCAAATCTCATCAACCCAGAGAAGCAACCAGAGCTCCTCCGTTCAACTCGTATCTCGGTCCCTGGTTTTGAGGGCGATGCTCTGCAGCGATCCATGTTTACGATGATTAGTCACACTGGCTGGTACGAAGCGCGCCAGCGGGAGGCTTATTGGGCTTCGTCAGTCTTTCAGCTGATAACGCGAGAGGTGCGACAGCTTGCACGCTGAAATGTGCATTACGGCTGCGAAAACGCAGAAAGATTGTTTGGGGCTGAGACGGCGAGCTTTTATGCTCGACGAAAACAAACGGGAGGAGGTGTGAATGTTGCACTGAGCAGATGGGTCGTACCTCGGGGGGTCACAGGAACGACAAGGCTAGCAGCTTTAGCAGAGCTCCTCGACCCAGACATGAGCAGCTTCCATGTCATCCCAGGGTGAGACCCAAAGCCGCGGGGACAAACCGCTCTGACGGCAAGACATCATGTCCAAGTGCGAGTGTTTGTGTGAGAGGGTCTGAGCTCTTCATACGGTCCTTTTTACATATTTATTCACTTTTAGCTTTTTTTTTTTTTTTTTTTTTTTTTTTGTTGTCACACTTTCATGGTGCAGGTCTTCAACCAAACCTTAATATCATAAATAACCTGACTAAATACGATAATCAAGTCTCCAAAGATGATTTTGATACGAAGAGGAAAAAATAAACAAACTGAAAGAAAAAAAAAAAAAAACTATCTTTATTTACCTCACCACAAAACATTCCTTGTGATTAAAAATCTTTTTTTTTTTTTTTTTCTGTAAGTGGGCTGTGACAAAGACTACCAAAACAATTTTAGACCATTTTAAACTTTGACGAATTCATTAAAAGTAAGCACGTTTGACCGCATCCACAACGAAATGTCCCACTTATTTCAAATCCCAGTTCAGAGAGAGAGACCAATCGAGGAACGTTTTCATGATTCAATAATAATAATCATAATAAAAAAAACATTCTCTTCCAAACACATCTTTATGGTCCCCAAGACATTTAGGAGAATAGTCGTTGGAGTGACGCGACAACAGTCCACTATGTCCTACATGGTGGTGATTATGTGATGGTCTGGGGATGATTACACAGGTTGATTTTAAAAAAAAAAAAAAAAAAAGAAGTTTTTGGAGTGGCCTATTTAAAGTCTGTGCATAAATATGACTTGGATGCTTTTTTGATTACTTGAAATAAGCCAAAAACCCTTCTCACATGGCTGAATTAAAACAATTCAGCAAAGAATTGGATGCCGAAATTCTGGTAATGAGTTAAAAAATAAAAATAAAAAAAACTGCAGTTGTTGCTGTAATTTTTCCTCAATTGGTGATCGTTTAACTCAGGTTACTTTAATTAAAACTTGCCTGATGATCTGACAAATGTAAGTGTGACAAAGTAGCACAAGCAGAACAACCTGAAAGGGGGGTAACTACTAACAGTCACAGCACTGCAAATTTCTGAGATTTACAGAAACCACTGATCTGCTGGGATAGTCACTCGATCTGCTCGTCAGTTTATAGAAAACGGTTCGAAAAAATGAAAAGATTCAGTGATTGGAAATGAAATACCATGTTGGTATGAGCAAAGAAATTCAAAATTATAGGAACTCAAATAACTCCTCACTACACACGACTGGAGACAACTTCCATTTCCAAAACGGTCTTAACCACGCTCCCTTATTTTCATCTGTTGCATAAGAAACAAAGGAGGGGTCTGCAGGCATTTTATGGCTTTACGAGTTTCCACATCACTTTTCGACGAAGTGAGGAAACAAGGAGCTGAAGTGTAAGAACAGATGTCACAGCTCCTAATTGGACGTTTATCTGCAGAAACGTTGTCTTTTTCAGGTGCCAGGGAAAATATGTCTAATTTATTTCTGTTGTTTATCAGTCACTCTTCCTAATCTGTATGAATGGTAAACAAATTGTTCAAGATTTTAATTTGTTTACTTACGTTTTGGTTAAGAAGATATTTTAGCTTCTCCCTAAGAATACATTTATTCCACTCAACTATCACCACTGCTTTCATCTGAACATTTCAGAAATGCTTTTTGACTCCAGAATTTCTTCTTCTTCTTCTTTTTTTTTATTTTTTAAAAATCCTCCCTGTTAATGAAACGAGATCCTGAGCTTCTCAGTATGAAATAATACCCGCTCTGCCTTTCTCTACTGACTTCCATCTCTGTGCAACGTCAGATACTTTTGAGTTTGACATTTTCCAACGCGGCTGGGTCACCGAACGCACCGAGCAGGACAGGAGGGAGACAGGCTGCATCTACAGTTAGGGTTGTACATGTCAGAGACGCATAGAAAAACATTTACATTTCGAGGCTTTCAAAGGATAAAAAAAGTCAAATGAAATTGTGCCAAGCTCCTGGAGGGCGGAGAGCAGCCTCCGACTGACAGGGAGGTTTTGTGAAATCCACACGTTTCTCCAGTACGGTTTTAATGTAACAGCTGTTTAGGTCAACCAGTTTTTATCTTTATGTGACCCAGAAAAAGTAGCTTTTTTTTTTTTTTTTTAAAGCTTAAGCAAAGATGATGAAAGTCCGGATTCGTCAGCACATTTTTGTGGACTTTTTTTTTTTACACCTTTCATCCGAAATTTAACGGGGCGTCGATGGAAGGTGTCCTTTCAAAGTGCTTGGGTAAACCACAACAGAAAATAAAACCATTGTTTGTTTGTTTTTTCTCTTAACACCAATTATCAGCCGTGGGAGCAGCTGAAGTTGGGCTCAACACCCACACTGAGGCGACAGTGGCTGTTCTCAACCCGTTCACGGTGCTACGGCACACATAAAAGACACTTATATAAAGTCACTACTTTACTTATTCGCATGCACATGCAGCATTAAAAACTACTGTTAGACCAGAGTAGTACACCGTTTGAAAAGTGTAAAAATCCAGTGCGACAGTCATTGAGTTCTTGAGGTCTACGTGATTTTAATTATATATATATATATATATATAAAAAGAAAACAGCCAGTGAGATGATCCTGTCGGAAGAGAGGGACGGTCGCCGCTCTCTGTTGCATATTGAGGTTGAACCCCGGGGAGCCGTGTCACTAATGCCTCTGAAGGAAAACAGCCAATCAATGCTGCATTCAAAGCCAATAATGGAATCAAGGCTGATGAGAGCGGGGGGTTGGGGGTTCTTTTTTCTTCCATTAAAAGCCATTAATGTTCACCCACATTCAACACTGAAAGCGAGAGGAGTCCCGCTCAGGTTCCTGTGGAAGGCGGATCATTTCACCGACTGTTTTGGTGTAGGAAGCTTCCTTGATTTCCCAAACATTCCCGGTGTGCACCGCCACATTTCCTCGCACGGTGGTCTACAGAGCCCTTGCATGAAAGGGAGAGAGAGGAGTCATGTTTGGGAAAACAAAGACGACAATCGGACAATAAACGACACGCGGAAAATTCATCATCATAGTAGTTGAAAAAACGGTTTACAAGTTACAGCAAAGAGTAGAAAAGTCACCCCAAACATATTTCTGGAGTCCAAAAAAAAAAAAAAACAAAAAAGAAGAAACAAAGCGAGAGGCCAAAACGGGTCTCTCTCTCTCCGTGCACAACGCACAAGACGGATTTCTTTGCATCACAAATCTATCGACTCATAGATACAAAAAAATTCAAAAAGCAGAACTCGGACTAGCCAGCACCAGAAACATTCCATCGTCATCTTCGTCCGTGTGCTGCTGACTGAGCAGGCGCACGTACCCACAGTTTCAACACGCAACGTGGTGAAACTCCACGCTTATCAAGGCACAATCAACACTCCTCCAAATATACTCAGACTGAAGATGGTCCTGGAGCAACAACACACACAAACACACGCACACACACACTTCTGGTCATATTGTATAGAAAACCTCGAGCACTTTGCTAAAGTTTTGTCACATTTCAACCCCAAATGTAAAACCGATTTGTGTCACTAAGAAATTAATCTGATCTCTGAAGTCTTAGAGTTATAGCTGACCTGGAGGAATCCAATGAGCAATTTGCTATAAGCTACAGGGGACAAAGTGAAACATGCAGAAGAAGACGCTTTGGTCAGAAGAGGCCAAAATGTAACTTATTGGCCAAAATGCAAAATGGGGTGGAAAGCTAGCTTTGCTCATCATTCTGGTCAAGCAAGGTAGGTGCAGAATCATGCTGTGGGGATGCTGTCCTTCAGGGAATCTAGTCGGGTTGATAGGAAGATGGAGGAAGGCAAATAACGAGGAATGTTGGAAGAAAGCCGGTTACGAAACTCAAAACTTCAATGGAGGTTCACCATCAAGACAACAAAGTCACAGCTATTATTAAATGTTATGTATCCATAGTTGTATAAAAAATGGTTAAAACCTCATATTATTTTCCCATCAAGCTTAAAATATTTGCACCACTTTGAGTTGGTTTATCTAATTAAATTCCAGTATGACAGACTGACGTTTGAGGTTGGAATGTGACAAAAACTGAAAGGTTCAGGTGCGGATGCTTTGCAAAGCTGCGTATAACAAGTGGCAGAAACGACTTTAGCCTCTGTGACTCATTTTCACATTCCTGAATAAACGAGAGAATGAAGGAAACCGAGAGAGACTCTCCTCTTTTCATTGACAGCCAATAAAAAAAAAAAAAAAAACACACACACACAATGAAACCATAAACCTGACCATCACATGACTTCTAACTCCTCATAGCGCCACCTGCTGCCAGCCTGCAGAAAGCAGGAAGCTCTGTGTGCAGGGAGGCAGATAAAGATGCCTCGGACGTTTCTATATCGTCCGCTGGGAGGGGAGGCGGCTGGTTAATCAGCAGCCACAGAGCCGAGAGGAGCTTCCTTAACAGAACAAAAGCCTCTTCGCCACACCAACCACGAACAATGCAAACAAAGCTTTGAGAGTACAGTTCTGGATACTGGTACACACTGATACTGGTTAGATATACTGCACTACGGCTTATATTGTAGCATACTGACCTATATAGGGATGATACAGGATATATTAAGAGTCAGTTTCTTGTCACGTACAAGTGTTGTCGTGTAGCTAAAGATCAGTTACATAAACCAGGACTCCATATAAAACTGTCAAAAACATGAGCTGCAGTTAAAGTCATCACTGCCCGTAATTACACTGGACACACGGCCAGAGTCCACCGTTAACTCAGAAGAGGAGAGTTTTTACAACATCCACAAGCACAACAACGCGATCTTTGTTTTATTCTGCGCATAATTCACAGCTCAGCCCTTCATAGGCAGCACAGAACAACCAGCAGCTCTTTGCAAAAGAAACAACAAAAAAATCTTAAGTATTCAGAATAATCTCGCTGGCCTTCTGATGGCACAGTTTCCAATCGTCCTTGCCAGAAAATCCCCAACCTCCGTCCAAAAGATTTGGAGGTTGAGAGATCGCTTTAATATAAATAAATCACATCAGATGCTGTTAGGCATCATTAGAAATATTTTTTGGCCAGGTTTTCCTGAAACAAAGTGAATTATTCAGAAACTCCTACATGCTTCAACATGTTCATCTGATGGTTTGGTAAAGCTCCAACAGGACCTGCAATCATAGTCAGAAAAACCAATTTGTTGCAAACAAAAGCGAAATAATTCAGACATTCCTGGATGAAAACACTTATTTTATTCTCTCTGGAGCTTTTGACTGCTTCACATGGTCTTCATCAGAAGTTTTAGTGCTCTGTTGAGGTTTAACCATGCTATGTGTAGCTTATCCTCATAATAGCCCGGATCATTCTGAGAGCTCAAGGCTGCAGAATGCATCCAACATCTGCATAGAGGCTTGCAGCAGCCAGTAATGTTATTTTGGCCATTTTAAATGCAACAAAGGCAATAATATTTTAACTTCCAGGTAACATAATAAAATGTTTTGAGGCAATAACAAAAATATTTTGCCAAAAACATAACACATTTATGGCTATTTATTATATTGGTTGTGTAAAATGTAAAAAATCCTTAGAAAGTGTACTGCAGCTAATAATGCTAAAATGTATCCAATACTTTTGAAGAGTTTTTTTTTTAACAATTGGTAAATCAAAAATAGTTGCAGTAAATCTTCTTCTCATATTGATTTATAAAAACTATGCACAATGCAGCACTCTCTTTCCTTTACTGAAGATTGTATGAGCCAGTTTGAGGGATAGTTGTACAAAACCTTTGTTTCTGTTTGCTTGGATATGTCAATTGACAATATTACATGTAGAAAAAACATATGTTAAATTCCTGTTACGTATATCTGGTAGTAAGCAGGTTTAAATTTCGGGAAGAGAGTAATTCTTCCAGTCAAAACCGAGTCATTTCTCTCCACTGTCGCCGTGTGATTGCTCGGTATGGGGGATTGCTGCAAAGTTAACGACTCAGTGCAATCTGCTGGATTTACTGGGGAGAAACTTTTTTACTAAATGGTGTAATAAACTGAACTTAGCTGCACTGTACTACTGTATAACTGAATGAATACTTAAATATGATTTAGATATTCGTTCAGTTAGAAAGAATACTTAAATTTTAATCTGTTTATATGACAACACTGAATTATTTTTGACAAATATTGACAAATTTGTGAACTAGTGTCAAGTAAATAAATGACCTAAATTTGCTACATTTGCAAAGGAGATTTTAAATGTTGTGTGAATAATTAATTGCCAGCCAATAATGTAATAATTTTTCATAAACTGGCAAAATATTTTGATGTCAATGTCATAAACTAAAAAATAGATCACAAGATTGTAACAACAAAGTTATTACGTTGCTGGCTTTATTACAGTAAAAATACAAAAATGATTACTCTACACAGTTAAAGTCTTCCTTTCCTCAAATCAAAGGAAGATTTGATTTGAGGAAAATGCAATACTCAGGTGCATTTATATATTTTATCCTAGAGAATACTAAAAGTGTATTTTAGAGACAGCTTATGCCTGTATGGTCTTTAAGGCATCAGATTTTGATCCACCGATGAAGACGTTGTGCCATAGATCAAAAGCTCAAGAAAATCAAATAAACAAACATTAATGAATATTATTCTCCCTCCAATTTAAGTGCTAAAATGTTTTACTTGTGCCTTAACGCACTTCAGCGTGTCAACATTTGATAGAAAATGATCCGATTGCTTTGGACTCCTGTAATCCTCTACACGTGCAAAACATTTTTAAAACAAACGTGTCCTTTATTACAGTAGCATAATATCATACTACCAATATGTGAAGATATATGTAATCAGGAAGACAGCCCATGTTAAGAAAGTTTATCTTAAAATCACTAGCTGTGCAGACCGAGGTTGTCATGAGATGTTAACATTTGTCTGATGAACCAGATCTGAGTTGGTTTAATTATCTTGCTTAAAGACTCAGTCATGACTCATTTTCAATTTTCAAACAGTGTCCACCAAGGTTTTAAACTAACATTTCCTGGTATTTAAAACACTCTGAACAGTGAGTGTTGAGTATTTATCTCCATTTCCTGTCAAACGAAACTGGGACGATTTCTACTGGAAAAACGCAATTTTAGTCTCTATTGAGACCAAAGCACACCATTCCAGTTCAAGTACAATGATTTTAGTGCTCCGAGTTAATTATTATTATTATAATTATATTTTTTTTTTTTCCTCATCCAGTCTTGTTTATCGCAGCTCTAGCGGTTTCAAACTATTCAGTTCCTTTGACTGTAGATATGGCCATGTTTAAACAAGCAGCTATTTATTGGAGCTAATTAGTTTCCAGAGAGATTAGTTTGAAATCCTATTACCTCGATCAATAGGAATGTTTACTTATCTTTTCCATTTTGAAGAGCGGCTAAAAGAAATCGGCCTGCATCACATTACACATCTGACTTACAAGAATAAGTTTTTACCTTTGTATTGTTTCTATTTTTCTCACTAAATAAGCATATTTAAATTAGAGGTGGATTCTTTTTTTTTTTCACATTTTTTCATTCTGAAATGATGCTACTGCAATAAAAGATGAATTCATCTTCAGGCCCTTTTCCACATCTTCACAGAGATGTGTGAAGGGCGTCGTAGATTCAGGCTGCGGTCGTCACTGATTTGTGTCCGGACACATCGGCAGACTTCAGTCAGGGTGTTTTTTATTTTCATGTTCTCTACAGCAATATAACAATGTGTACAAAAATGGAATCGATGCGATCAGAGGGAGAAACAGCACTGCGTGGGTATTTATAGCACCTCTGTTTCTCCCCCCGCCGCGGCCACAGCACCAGAACCCCGACCTCAGCGGGCCGAGGCTCTAAAAGCACCGTCAGGTTGGAGCAATCTTTGTGCCGTTGTTGACGAACGACGCTCTCGGCACTGTGAAGCAGGTCGGACCATTCCAGGAACAAATCCTGGAGTTCCCAGAGGGAGCTGACAAATACAGCAGCAAGAGCTCTTTTGAGTTTTATTTGGAACAAACCAAAAATAAACAGTGTTACATTAGCTTAACTTTAGCCAAATCTTGTAAAAACTGAAACATACTAGCGATAATATCTTGTGAAATTAGCTGCCTGGAAATGCCGCTGCTTCGCTTATATCCAGCTTTGCCAGCAGCTCTGAGGACTGCAGGGACTCGTTCCTGGAACCTGGACTGCGGCTGACGCCAAATGTTTCCAAACTCGAGTGGAGAAGAACAGAAAAGCACCACAGTGGTGGAGAGAAAGCAGTGGGAAGTACACGGAACAGTAATTACAAATTGAAACAAAAAAAAAGAAACATTTTCAACTCGGCTGCTAACTAAAAACATCCATGAACTCAGATTGGACCCGAGCGAAACCGGTGACACTTCGAGAAAGGTGTGCAGTTCCATGCAACTTCGCCTGGAGTTCCTTCAGTTTCCCACGCTTGGATAGAAACACAATTAGACTTCAGTCATCTGTGGGTTTGGGAAACGTTTAGCGGATTAGTGGGAACATGAAGGAGCACCAAGTGGGTCACACTTAAGAGACAACAGCACAACAAGCTGAGATTCTAATGAGTTTCCACCTACAGCCTCCACAGAAGAACATGAAAATAAAATGAATAAACAGTTTATATATATTTATATGCATATACATATGAAAAAATAGTGAAAGGAAAACAGCCTAAGCTTTTTTTTTTTCCAGCTTTGAATTTAAATGTTTCTCTTTTTCTGAAACTATATAGATTTGTCCTTTTTTTTTTTTTTTAAACAACAATATGTTCACATTGTACAAGGGCGAATGAGCTTTGAAATAATCTAAATGTAACGACAGAAGAAGCACAACGACTCGACATTAAGGCTGAACAGCAAACTTTTCTCACAACCTGTCCTAAAAAAAAAAATAAAATAAAAAAAAAGGATTCAGATGAACCGCTTGGTCTATGAGCTTAAAAACAAAACAAGCATAGAGTGATACACAAGATCTCCATATATACAGAAACAACAACAACAAAAAGGACAAAAGTAAGAGCTACGTCTGCGGATGTGGAAGTACTGAATGGTAAGATGGCAAATGCGAGTTTATCAGCTGGTGTTGGTTTATAATAACTGGTGTAAAAATGGCTGACAGAAGTGCAAACCAAGATTAGAGCATGCGTTTAAAAATAAAAACCGGACACGTGAAGCAGGGCAAACACACAAGAGGAAAAGACGAGGTGCCCGCTTGTCCGACTCTGCGTCTCGTCTTCAACACGTCTGTTTGTGATTCACCCTACGATGCCTCCAAGCCCAAATGGAAGATGAAATTCAAAGGAACACCTTGTTTTTGAAGAATATTTCTTAAATTACAATCTGTAAATCTGTTTGCATGATGGGAAGTGAGCGCCTGGTAAGCAGCACCTAATAGGGTGCCGGTCATTTCACCAGTTTGCCATTTTATACTTCTCTCTTTTGACTTTTGCAGGAATGAAAAAGAGCCGTCTGCCCTTGAGATGATCTGGGAAAACATAACGACCAGAATCTGATGACTTGAGCCGGATCGGCCTTGACCCGCGACAAGTCGATTGGAAATAATAAAAAAAAAAATCCCCTCTCTTTCAGAGAACATTAGGGCTAAATGGTGGCACTGACAACACTTTTCAGTGTAGAAGTTTCTATAGAGTGACGGTCTTTTTTCAGGAGCAGTGAGATGTTTCAAATCATCAGAGGAAGCATGAAGGCAAAAAAGGTTACTTAAAAGAAAATTGTATATTATTGAACATGCCAGAACAAGTTCATTCAGTAAGAGAGAGCAATAATTTAAGGAGGTAACAGGAAGGCTTTGAGTTTATGTTTCATGCATTAGAAAATGCTGGCTATTAGATCTTTCAGGATTGAGGTCTTCATTTTCTAGCGCCGTGGTAAAAGTCTCACATGCGGGACTCTGGCTAATTTGAGTGGTATTCACAAGAAATCTTCAAACACATACAACCTAGTTAACCGTGATTTACAGGTAATGAATACCACAAGCTAAAAAATATGAACTATTCAAGGATGTTGATTTTTTCTGTGTCAGAAAAGTGCAGAGAAGTTCCAGAGAACTAAAGTGGATTATTACCAAGTGCTGGTGGCTGTTTATGTAGCACCAGTTCTGAAATCAGACCTCGGATCTGGGAATGTCATCCATCCCACTTTAACAATGTTCCAGGAAAGAAAACAAGCAGGATTTGCTGAGGTGATATGCAGAGTTAACAGCAATGTTTTTAACAATATAAAGCGGGTTCCATGGTACTTTGTGATCAAATTAAAGACGCCTCTCAAAAGGTAAAAAAGAAAAAAAAAAAAAAAGCTTTTACTATGATTGTCACAATGTTTTATATGCAGAGTAACCACATTTAGTTTTGAGGTCTGGGCTGTTAGACACATCCGGGTGACCTTTTTATGTTTCTTCTTTATGTCAATTTTTTTCCAACTTGAAACTTGGACATTTTAACTTCTGAGTAAAAATTGACTAAATTATTAAATTACATCATCATAACTGATAACAGCTTTTTCCTGTACAACAAACTGTCTTAAAATTGTTTTTCTGTATGATGATTCTTGACATGTGAACTACAGCAATAATCACTTTGAAAGATTTTCAAAAGATTTTGCAGCTACTGCTCTCTCTCTCTCTCTCTCTCTCACACACACAGTGTGACGTCGCCTCTCATTTTTATATAAACAAGTAATGATTAATGATTCACAGAAGAGGCCAGAATTAAAATATTTTGAATTCTTATACATTATTTAGTTATAGCTCTCAGAAAGAACTCAAAATCTTACAGCATAGGTATCGGCATGTAAAACTTGGCAGAGGCAAGTTGGTGCTTTTCGTGTGATTATAACCACATTTGGGGTTTAACTTAAATTACCGTATTCTACTGAAAGGAAATGTGGTTGTGTGAATAGACAAAATATGAGCAGCAGGTATTTTATAGTTGTTTTGGTTTGGTCACACGTCATAATCACATTTTCTAAGAGTTTAGTGGCCCAAATAAAAAACAGAAGTGCAGTCAATAGAAGTAGAGTGCTATATTTCATAAGGCAAAGATAAATTACTTAATGCGAGCATTTTTTAAGATCGATTATATGTTATTCATTAAAATACCTAACTGACAGAAATGATCCGATAAACAGTTTGTTTATGGGGATGAAGTGCCGACACGTAGGTACAAAAATTATGGTACAAAATAGCAAAGTGGTGAACAGACCCAGAGCTCTTACAACTTTTCCCTTCACTTCTGTAAAGACAAGAATGGCGTATGTAACTATGTCGTTTTTTTGTTGTTTTTTTTTTTTTTGCTTGTTTTTATCCTCTTGCATCTCATTCATAGAAACCATTTTAATAAGAAACCGAGTTTACATAGTGGTATAAATCAATTTTTTTTTTTTTTAATTAGTGCAATTCTTTTGGTTTTCAGCCCTCCTAGCTTTTGCTTGCAGATAATAAAGATGCACCTTTGTAGCATTTGTAAACAAAGTTTTCCGTTTTAGCGGTTCCCTTTGGAAAACTACAAAATGTACTGGAGGGAGAGGGTTACTTATCTCTGCATGTGGTGAAAACATGTTGCTCTTTTTATGGTGCGACTTCCAAGAGCTGCCAGGGAGTTGGTTTTAGAACGCGTTTTGTTTAAAATCAGTTTGATCCCATTAAAACGAGAGAAGAAGAAGCATGCTTAAAACAAGAAGTAAACATGGCACAGCAACAAAAGCCAAAAAAAAAAACAACAACAACAACAAAAAAACAACCCATGAACAACATGACAGAGGAAGGAGGTTTTGGTACAAAGTTCAGAAGCTGCTGAGATGGAAGCAGCTCCATCTCAGCAGCTTAAACCCGACGTTTAAGCTGCTGGTTCTTTCACTTTGAGAATCACATCCCTGAACAACAGGAAGGAAATGACTTGAATAAGCAGGTTAATGTTTGTTTAAGTGTGATGTGGTCCATCTGTTTTCCCTGACTTAAGCTTGCATTGATCATTCACCTCGTGTGTCTCTCGCTTCCTTCTCGTTCGCGCCTTTTATCCAATCCCCTCGCGTTCCCGTGGAGTGCTGAAGGAACAGGAATGATTGTGGCGTCGGTGATAGAATATGACCTCAAAACGTCCAGAAGTGAATCAAAACCAGGGAAGGGATTGAAGGAAGAACAAAAAAAAAAAAAGAAAGAAAAAAGATTCTCCTCCAATGTTCTTCTTTTGGATAGAAAAGTAAAAGTCTTCTTTTGAATCTTTTTATCATGACACAAAAACACTTTTTGGTCTCTTTTTTTTTTTTTTGTTTGTTTTTCCTCGACTGCTTCTTAGACAAGACTCTCCATTTAAAACCAGAGCTGTACAAAACTAGAAAGATGCAACACTGAACCCGACATGAAAAGATCTATTTTTACACCGCTTAGCTGCACTGGGGTTTCCCACTCACTGGGAATGACGGGAATGGTGGAGGCAGATTTAGGAATCCTGGACAGAACCGGAAAAAAAAAGAAAAAAAAAAAAGAAAAAGAGAAGCCGCTCTGCCATCCTTCATTTGCCTCCCCTGCTGGAAGGGATTCGCTAACGTGGAAGAGGGGCCGGAGCTTGACGGATAGTTGCGATTCTGGGCTGCAGAAAGACCAAGTGCATGCAAAATGAAGCCCCCTCGCTCCACGCTTCTCTGGCCGACAGCTACGACGCCTGCTGCTGAGGCGTTGCATTGGCCGGCTGGGATCAGTCGGTGAATCTCTGACAGGCTTTCTTCCAGCGGCAGGCGGTGCACCACATGTCGCGGTTTTCCATCCCGTACACCTTACGGCACTTCTTCCCCTCGCCGCGCACTTTCCGGCTGGGGAGGTGAAAAACGGAAACAACTCAAAAACAGGTCATGATGTGGTGAATTAGGCAATTAAGACCCATTGTGCTAATGTGCAAAATCATTTTTGTAACAGGCAGCAAAGCGGACTCTTTGCGGTGCATTTTTTTGCAGATAATGAGCAGCGAGGGTCCGGTACCTGAGGGCAGTGGTCGCTCTAGGAGGGGACGAAAGGACGGCGATGGTCTGGGACCGCTGCTCTCCAAATCCCTGGCTTTTAGTGGGAGACACCTGGAGAGAGGACGCAGAAACTTAATCATGTGAAGCGAAAGGTTAAAGAAAATTAACAGAAATATTTTAACGCCAAAAATTGGATTGCATTTAATTGCAAAATCCTCCCAGTGTCACACCTCTAAAGATTATTGTAAAATTAAAGCTACCAAAGCATTTTAGTAACTTTTATTAATTTTAAGTGATCCCTATTTCCCTGGTTATAAATTTGTCTTTGTAAATACAAATACATTTCCCAGTTTGTTTTTTTTGCTACTCTGTTAAACCATTTCAAAATTCCCATGTTTCACAAACCCAGTTTTACAGATTTTTCCATATCAGTTTTATAAACATTATGACAATTAGTGCAGAAAACTCTCATTTTTTTGGTAAAAAAAAAAAAAAAGTGTTTTCTCTACTTCGTTTCTTTTTTGCTTCAAAGTTTAAAAAAAATCATTAAGACTTCAAAACATCTGGACTAGACTGTCACCTTTTGTAAGACCTTCAAAAAAAATCGAAATGATAAAACATTAGGTGAAAAATTCAGCAAACTAGGAAACTAAGACATTTTCAGAAATTGTCTTTAAAATTATTGAACAAGACATGGAATCAGAAAAGTCTAACATTTTTCTATCCTCATTCTGCGGGCGGGCGGAGTCCATGTATTTTGATGGCTGTACAAATAAACGTTGACATTCTCTCACCGTGTTTCCTGTGAAAGTGACGGGAGGAGACTGCCAGGAGATGCTGAAGCTGGAGCTGCTGGCGGGAGTGAAACTGGTGGAGGACGAGTTGCTGCTGCTGGAGGGGATGGACACCGGAGCTGTGGCCTAAAGGAGGAGATTCAAATGTTTTAATGTTTTCACGCGATGTTGTAAGTCAAAAATGTTCCCTTCATTTCATTTAACAGCTAATATCTCCTCACCTGATAGGCGTGGTCCGTGTGGATGAGGTAGAGAGCGCTTGGAGCGGAGCGGCTGAGCGGGGTGGTGCCGCCGGGGTGAGGCTCCTTGGGGTCGGACGGGTGGGGGGGTCGGTGGGAGTCCGGCTGGTGGTTGAGAGGGGCCAGAGGCGACGGAGGCGGCGGTGGGGGAGAGAGGATGGAGGAGGACACAGGCGACAGGCTGCTCAGCCCGTCGGCAACGGAATCTGTGTTGAGCTTGATTTCTGTGTAGTAGAAATCCTCCTCGCCGTCGCTGCAGTCTGAATCACAGTTACGCCTAAAAAAAGTGATGCGTAGAGATTTAGAAAAGCAAGAGAAGGCATGTCAGCGAAATATGATGTCAATTCACTCGTCAACATTACACAATTTGCCTTTCATTCTCTGTTTTCCCCTGGTTTCTCACAACATGACCAGGAGTTTTTATGCCAGTCCACAAATGCTGACTATTTAACATCTGTGTGAGTCATAGAGCCGCAATGAGAGCTGTGGTTCACTAAAGTTAGTGAATGCTGGTGTCTTACCCCAGGTGGATGGTGCGGATGTGTCTCTGGATGCCTGCAGTGGTACTCAGCACCTTGCCACAATTCTTCCACAGGCACTTGAACATCACCTTCATGGAGTTCTGCAGGAAACACAAAACAGAAACGTGTTCATTCAGATTAAGGTGACAATCTGAACTTAAAAGTTGACTTTTGAAAGACAGATGAAAAAGCAGCATAAAGCTGTGGATCATTGACTCTGCCACTAGCACAGACTAAATTAATTTACCTAAAACAAATAATAAACTTTAATTGATATTTGTTGCAGAACTAATATTGTATTTGGAGGCAGGAACAATTAAACCAGCTACTCAAGGACTAAAGCAGAGTCAATAAAGTGACACTTTACCCACTCTGCCTCTGAAAGAAGTCCTCAAAAATCATCAAAGGCTGATGTTTCATAAAACATCAGCCTCTTGCTGATGTTTTATGAAAGTGTATGACTATGCAATCAGAAAAGACTAGATGGGTTTAACTTTCATGGGCAGAATGAGAGAATGTAAACAAAGACCTGGACTTCTGTATTATTGTCCCTGGACAGATGAGTCTAAAAACTGAATTGAGGACATGTTTGGCATAAAACAACACAGGATTAAACAATATGTGAAGTTTTTTTTGACAGAAGTTTACTCCTCAGTGGCCACATTATTTTTTTTTTTCTTGGATTTTCTATTACAACTATTTTTCGTTTAGTGAGCCAAACCAGGTTAGTTTCGGTACTGTAATTAAATCTCTCTATTTTCCAAAATTTAAATGTGAAAAATATGCTGGACATCAATATGTGAACATTTCATTAAAAAATAAAAATATTTAGGTTGTCCTAATTATTTTACAAAAGTGTTATAATAATCAGTAGTAATCTGTGCTCAAACACGGAGGCCTTATGTCTAATAGTAACTCCACTGTTGTTTAGGTCACACTGAGTCAGGGAGCAGCTGCAACATCGATAAAACAATCTCTCAAACTTTGAACTAGTGATTAATCGGTCGCTTTGATAATCAGGATGATAATTTCCCTTTACTGACTTAATCTCCGTGCGCTGATTATTCCAGGGCATCAACCGTTAATCATTTCACAACGGCGGCAACCAGAAGATAAATAAGTAAAAATTGCAGACACATCTGCATTGCAGGCAGCCTTGCCGGCGGACATGATAAAAGACGATGGTTTTAATTAGAACTGGATTGTGTTTTCCCCACTGCATGGCAGATTAAAGAACAAACCAACTTAAAATGAGTTACACATCAAAAAAAAAATTATTTATCAGCTGCAAGAACCAAACATATGGCTGCTCTGCTCTCAAAAAAAGGATCCGACTTGGTTGTCATTTATTTTTATGTGCACACCAAAATTGTGGAGACAATAAATTATTTATGTACGTTAAACTGAGCAAACATGTGGTTCAACACTTATGTTACCAACAAACATATGTCTTTCTTCTGAAACCTCAAAACAGGAACATGGATTTTAAACCAAACTGAAATGCCTGCAAATTTCTCCTCAGTCTGCGTCGAAGCGGCTGTGTTCTTTACAACATGCTGTTTGTCTGTCTGCCTTTGACATATGGAGAGATGTTTGTTTTCTTTGCCTCTGTAATTCAAAACAGACTAACATTCCTTCAACCCTGAATCCAAAAAAAAATGAAGGAGGGCTTGGGTCGGATAAGCAGCTTCACCGTGCAAACATTTGCCTCTCAAATATCGGTCGCTGGATACACAAGCCACTTGTTAAGCTAAACATTGTGGTGTTTAAGTGTTATTGATATTAAAGAACAGCATTTTTAATAGAAGATTACAGAAATTACAGTGAAATTAGCTTGTTAAAGGCAGGTGAAAAAGGCTTACCGAACATAAGATTTCTCCTTGTGCAGATGATATTTCACTTTTTATTTCAAATCCCTATTTCAAGCCTCAATGAAACCAAAGTAGAAATGTTTCAAGACACGCAAACACGTTTTTGCACATTTGGAGGTGCTGGGGTCATGATTGGGCTTTTTCCGACAGTCTCAAGCTTCGGATAGCAACTGAAGGAATGAGATCGCCAACGGAAGCGACTGAAATGGGTTTCCTCCACAAAGTGTCTCCCTTAGAGATAAGGTGTGACGCTCAGAGCAGAGCCGCGGCTATTCCATATCAAGAGGAGCCAGTTGAAGTGGTGGAGGCATCTGGCCTCCTGGACGCCTCCCTGGTGAGGCGTTATGGACACGTCCCAGCAGGAGGAGGCCCAGGACACGCTGGAGAGACTGTTTCTCGGCTGGCCTGGGAATGCTTTGGGTTTCCCCCGGAGGATCTGGCCCAAGCGGCTGGGGACACGTAAGTCTGCTTCTCCCTGCTTAGGCTGCTTCCCCCGTGTGCCGACCCCGGATAAGAGGAGGACAATGGACGGATGGATTCAGTCAAGGACATTTCCCTCGTCTCCTTATTAAGTTCTTCTCCCTCTCTCTGTCTGTGGACAAAACTACAGTCAAACTGCTTTCAGTGAACAAAAGATTTCACCCTGAACGCCACTTCCATCTATTCATGAAGCGATGCTGGACACGAATCAGCCGGTGTGCTGCTCTCTTTCGTTCATCTGCTGTAATTACATCACCGGTTTCCCCTGAGAGACTGTTTATTGTTTTCACGCAGAAAGAAAGAAGCCCCTCAGAGTTTCCCTCCTTGCTCTTGTGTCAATCAAACTTTTGTTAAAGAGTCTGATTTCATTTTGACAAGATGCCCTCCCCCGGCTACACACACACACTTTATAGCAGAAATGCAAGCACATGGCAATCATCTGTCCCCCGAGCATTGTTTTGTCTTGAGTGTGTTGTGTGTTACGGAGTGTGTGCTCCTGAAGAAACCGTTCACAGTTAATTAATCAGGGGCTTCGAATGGTATTGTGCTGCCAAGAGAAAAATTCAACAGGAGGTGAAAGCAGATCATCTGCTGTGAAGCCTCACCGCTACATATACCACAGGGCGGTGAAAAACAATTTGATTTATAAAAAACCACAAATTTTACAGACAGGCAAAGATAACCTGAGTTAATGAAAAGAAGAGGATTTCGACTGCTGTTTTTTTTTTTGTTTTTTTTATCGAGGGTAAAGAAGCTTTCCAAGCCAAACATTAACCTAGGTTTTCCTTAATAGTTTGACAGAACTGAGCATACCTGTAGATGGTAAATACTTTTCACAGCTTGTATAAGTGCATCTTCCCTTATGCTCAAACTCCTCCAAGTTCTTGTTTAAGTTTTCATCAGAGACCTTCATCCATCTTCAGCTTTTCCCATTTCTAAAAGTTTTTCCACCTCCCACCGAGACCCAATCCATCAGTGCCAAAACTCCAAGAGGGGACATGAAGCCAGAGTGATCTTTAGTGTTTCTCTGTTACAGATATAAAAATCATTAAAAGGTGCAATGGGGCGACTGAGAGGGAAAGGAGAGCAGTAAAAATGAAGAGAGAAAGTCTGGGGACGACAAACATAAGGAGGTAAAGAAAAATTGCTGTGAAAGAGCAGAACAGGAAGACGGAAAGAAAGCAGAAACGACAGACAGATGGATGATCGTGTCAGGGAAGCGGAACGTAGCAGCACCGATAAGAGGAGGAAGCACAACACGATGTATACCTGAAAAATAATAAGTGACAGTGAGCTGTCAGGGTGAGTGAAAATGAGACAAAATGAAATGATGGGTGAGAAAAAGAGCGCTGTGTGTGTGTGGAAAAAAAGCAGTATGTTCCAACTTGTTCCGTCCCTCAGAGTGTGGATCAGAACCAGGCTGAATAATAACACTGATGTGTAGAGGAGATGTCCATCTGGCAGGAGGCAACTCAGAGTTCCTGCTCTTTCGTCTTCCATTAGATCAACAATAATGTCTTAAAATAAAAAAAAGACACTTTTTTCTTTAATTATGCCCTCCATCTGGACTCTACTGTCATCCACACTCACACTTAAAAAAAAGTTGTTTTTCAGAGGAAAAGCTGTTTCATTTAACTTCTACACCATCTTATTATTTGGGCTTGTTTCACAGTCGCAGAACCTGAGGAACTTGACATTATTAAGTAGATCCAGGATTCCTGTTTGGACATAATTGCTTAATAACGAAGCAATGTGTCTGACAGAAGCTTAGATGGAACTTGTTCAACTACAGCCCAATGATCCCAAAAACAGCACCAGATCATAACAAAATGGCTGAAAAAGAAGCAAATTAACGTGTTGCAATGGCTCAGTCAAAGTCCAGAATAAAAAAATAAATAAATATCTGCAAATCTCAAAGGGCTGCAGTAATGTTGGATCGTACCGTCACTGTAAATGTCGTTTGTAATTACTGCTGTTAAATGTGGCTGTATCAATTGATGACTTAATCACTTGCCTAATAAATATGACATGGTGAAATCTGTTGTGTGTTATGGGAAACTTTAGGATGAAGTTAAATACTTTAGAGCTTAAAAGTTAGTTAATGATCATTTTCATTACGTCCTGACCTGTGACGTGCGGTGAGGCTCATAGCTGGTGAGGCACGGACTTAATCATAATCAGATTTACAAATATAGACCCCCTGCATGTTATTGTTTACATATGGAAATTTCGCGCATGCGGACAACGCTGGAGGGCAAAAAGACAATTCTTTTACATGTCATGCATAGCCGCGCTATGCATGACAGCGCGGCTATGCATGTTAATTGAATCAAACTTGGACATGTAGATATTAATTTTGTGCTATGCTCCACAGCAAAGGAAAAAAACAAAACGTTAAAAGTACAACTCAAAACCACTTCTTTCTCGCTCCCCATATCAGCGCAGCTACGAGCAGACTCGTTGCCATAACAACTGACACCAACGCCCCTAAAAAAAAAACAACACTCAAATATTTCCCACACAAAAGCAGAACATTCAGTCTCTTGCAGCAGTATGGTTTTAGGCTTAATTCTTATTTTGTGATTATTAATAAGTGGCTACTGTGGTAAGAGGAGAAAACTATAAATATATCGCTGCACTTGACTGTATGGCTAGCTCCATGGCTAGCTCGCTGTTACTGTCTCTTACTCTGCAGTTGTCTGGGATCATGAGCGGAAGGAAATCATGAGCGCCCCCTGCCATGAGCCAGGAGAACCGCGGTCCTCTGCCGTTTATGATCGCTCCTCAGCACACGAAACACGTTGCGCACACAGTTGGTGACAAAAAACCCCCCAAATTATATACATAAGCTAAATTATGGAAAATCAGTTCATGAATTAAATGTTTTTTAGCCATTTTATTGGCGACGTACAGGCAGCAGGACATGCTCCCATAGAATGGCAGCCAGTGCAGATAGCGAGAGGTTACGCAATCCCCGGTGAGGCTCAGCTCGCTGCTGCCTCACCGGCTGCGCTTCCGAGCGTTTGAATGGGAAAATGCGAAAATTCAGCGATTTTGAAGAAAAAATAATCAGAATTGGTTAAGCTAAATGAAAAATAGGTACTTTATAGTACAAAACACAGGATGAAAATATTTGAAATGATTTTATCACTATATATTATTTTTCCATGATGCCTCACCTGCCTCCCCTGACCGCACGTCACTGGTCTTGACATAAGGGTGTATTTTCTTTCTCCCACCGCTGTATTTGATGTCAGGACAATAACTTATATCAATTTAAGTTTTAATCAATTTATTTTTCTTGCATTTCAGCTTTTGAGCTGATTTAGTGAACTGACCTTGCGCTTGCGCGGGATGGGCTCATCGAACAGCAGACTGCTGCCGTCCTGCTCGTCCAGACTCGGGTCCTCCACTCCCGCCGGGTTGGACCCCACGCCGCCCACGCTTGGCACACGGAAGGGCTTGAAGCTGTCAGCCGAGAGCGGCGGCGAAGGCGTGGACGGATTGGACTGGTCGCTGGGCGCGGACCAGCTCCAGTAGCCTCCTGAGGAACTGTTGCTGGACGGGGTGAAGGGTCCAGCCGAGCCGTTGTCCTTCCACGAACCGCTGAGGCCCTCTGCGGAGACGGACGTGAAGAGACGGAGGAGGACGGGGCAGAGGGGCGGAAAAGGAAGCAGGTTTGATGGCTTGAGATTTTTCAGACTGCGCTCTGGATTATTTTTAAGAGTACATAGAAAAAAAAAAAACCTCTTCATCATAACCCAGAGCTTTAGATATATTTGAATAAGTGTTATAGTCGATGAACATTTTAAGTCATGGGAGACAAAGTTAGTCATTTTACAGATATTTCTTCATTCTTCCATCGTATCAGTATGCTTTATGATAAAGAAAATGGCTACTATTGAGAACAGCTTTTTTGCTGTGTATTTAATAAAATGTTATTAAAAACAAAACCTTATAACTACGTGGGTGTAGTTTAACCAGATAATCATGAAGAAGAGCGCAGCTGATGGTGAAACATAACTAGCTGAAAAATATTTTACTTCCATTTCAAGCAAGGCTATATGTTGACATTTTTAAATATAACCATCTATTTTAAAAACGATACATAATTTGACAATAACGTTTACATAGTGGTGGTATATGTGCCACAAAAATGATAAAAACAAGTTTCTAAATGTGGAAACTAATGGTTGTTCCCCCAAAGTTTTGCAACAAAAATTGGTTCTTCAAATTATTGGCTCACAGGGACATTTTTGATTTTATTTTTTAAATCACGTATTCTATTCCACTTCACAAAATAACACAAGAAAGTCCAAAAAAAGCACCTAGAAGTTTGTAGTTAAGACTAAACAAAACATGGGAAAGGAATACTCTTGCAAGTCGTTGCGCTTTACATGGATGACAAAGAGAGGAGAGTCATGTAAGTTCAACTTCATTTCCACTTCACACAGACGGAGCCCGAATCTATACAGTTAACTTCCCCGTTCAGTGATTCCACCGAGACAATAACAAGGTCTTGCTTTTATAGATCAAAGAAACATTTCCTTTGAATACCAACTACAAAAGACATCTCATTTTAGCAAAAAAGATATAAGCCGGGTGAAACGTTGAATATCTGTGTGTGTATTTAACAGAGTTAGTGAGGGAGACCCAGTTTTGTTCAGTAAACAGCTTCCCAGCAGCGAGTCTCTTCTCTCATACTTTTACTTTACAGCAACAGTACTTTACAAAGACTTCAAAGCGTCTCATCTTTGATGTAAAAAAAAAAAGCATTTATGTTTGAGGTGGAAAAAATGAAGTATAATAAGCTCAAATTCAATTATTACAAGTGCATTTTCAAGTAAATGTCAGCGTGAACGTTCATCTAACATCTGTTGTTGCTTGAGCCTGCTGTCTTTTGTAAAAGCTAATCGCACATTTTCAAATGCGTGGGTGTGGGCGTGACGTCTGCGTAAAAACAGCCACTTAAGGCTGGGATCTCAAATCAAGTGACGGTTATATGTAGAGGCTGGCGTCATGCTTGATTGAACGGTCAATCTTGTGGTGGCATAAATGGAAAAATTAAAAAAATGCAGCACATGTTTACATTTTAGTTTCCTGCCACACAGCTCCAGCGTGTGTGTGCTTCTCTGTGGATTTTCCCAAATTCAATGATGAAGCAATCCAACAGCACAGCAGGCGGTGGTAATCTATCAACCAAAGCTTCTGCGTGCATTCACAAGATAACAGCTGTGAGGGAGGGAAAACATCAGCATGGAGAGGAGCATACAAATTACTGGATCGGTGTGAAGCAACTTCTCCGTGTTTTGTGGACGCGGAGTCTCCGCTTTGTCTAGAGCTGCATTTGTCGGACGTGCAACTCACCGCTGACTTTAACAGGCGGACTCCTGACCAGCGGGCTGGTGGAGAGGCTCGTCAGGACCATGGCGGCCGTCACTTTGTCCATGTCCACCTCCTCCTCTGACCGTCTGCGAAACAGAACAGAAATGGAAGGAATCCTGAGCATCTTCTGATTCCAGACGGTTTACGTTGACATTTGCATGAAAGCTCATTTGAAAACGTTTTCCACACTATAAAATCTATCCTATACAATTAAACTATGAAAAACAAATCTGAGAGAAAAATATAAAAAATGAAGGCTGGACTTGAAAGTGATGATGAAAAATAAAACCCGAAGATTATCTACAGCTGTCTAGCGAAGACCTGAAGGTTTTGAGTCAAGATATGACTGTTAAAAAAAAAAAAAAAAAACATAGTTCAACCTTAGGAATAGAAAAACCACAGCTTGATACTGTTGTCTCTGTGTTTCACTGTGGGTGTGGGCTCGTTTTGGTGATGCTCGGGGAAGTTACTGTGAAATTGTTTCTCAAGATTTTAAGTTTAGTTTTATGAACCACATCTGGATGTTTAATTTGGAAAGAAACCAAATTAAACATCACTGTGCAAGTGCAAAGAACTCATTGGATTACATTTTTGTTATATTAATATTATTCTTATGATTTCTGGTCTGCCTATTCAACAGCCCTGAACTCTCAGACTGCATGGATATTTCGGTGGCTGGATGTTACTCTAAGGACATTCTGATGAAGGAAAATAATTTAAAAAAAGACAAGAAATGTTGGCTTCTTTACAATTGTTTCCATCATTTTAATATTAAATCAGTTGTATCGCATTTCCAGGTTTTCCTGAAATCATGCAGCTTACTGATAATTTTAGTAAGAACGCCGACTTCAAAAAACATAATGAGTGCTTGTGTTTTTCGCGTCCTTCAGCCAGATGTTTCAGATAAGACACAGACCTTGTGGTCTGCAGGCTGCTGCGCTGTCTGCAACATACGCCACTAATTACATTCAGTTGTTTATTTTGTTAAGCCCTTTGTGAGCAACTGATGCAATCGCTCAGACCCCACTGGAAATATCCAAGAGCCAGAATGTGGTATTTTGCAGAGACCAAAATAAATTATAAATATTTGCTTTGTCTAAGTGAAATGCACAAACCGAAGCCAAGTAAATGGGTGTCTTAATCCTCTGGCACGCACCAGCCCTACGAGTGAAACACAATCTGTCATCACAAGAGATGTCAATACCTTCATCACTGATTCTCTCTACCTGAGCTGTAATCTCACTAATAATAAGACAAGCACTGTGCGCTCAAACACGTCGGTCTTTGATGGGTGTGTGGATGTCAAACCATCAAACACGATCTGCGGAGGAACATGACATCAGCCAGCTCAGATTTTCATAACAGACGAGTTAAAAAAAAAACCAACAACAACAACCGCGTCTGTACTGCGACGCGTACAGTAGGAGCAACGGTGAAACGAACACCCTGTTGTTTACTTGAACAAGAAAATTCCAACAAAACAAAACCAATGTCCAATTTGAGTAGAACAAACCAGTTTGAAATTGCAACCACATTCAGTCACTGACTCGCTGTGGTTGCAGTGGTCATATCAGTGGTAATCATTTACTCCAAACATGGCAGTTCATTATTTTGAACATTTAAAGGAAGAGCTACTGTGAACCAAAAATGGCTCAAAGTGGTGACGAAATCTATTTTCAGAAGAAATTTGGATTAAGGTGTGTGACTTCAGAAACACATAAGTATGTATATGTGTTTCTAAGGTGTTAACTAAGTGGATTTTCAAAATTTGTAAAAATTTATTCAACTAAACAAATAGTTGATTAGGTCAAGTTTTTAAAATGCCTAAATAAAAAAAACGGATTTGATACTTGTGTACATTTGAATTCCATTTGCATTTTTTAATCGTAATTTCAAGAATAAATGACAATGTTTACTTTAAAAAATAAGACAAGCAGATTTTGATTAAACAATAAATTGGTTCACTGGGATCTTTAAAATAGAAAACTCTACAGCAACAAATAAGGAAAAAAAAGGTCATTTTCTGTGACATTTACGGAAAAAAAATGTAAGCATTTTTGTGACTTGGGCTCCACACTTTTTTTTTTTTTTTTCCAAATGAACAATATTTGGAAAACAACTAAAATATTGTGACCGAATTTTAAGTCAAAAGCAAACAACTCTACTAAAAAGTTCAATGCGATGCAAAAGGTTTATTTTTCATAGGCTTAGTGCTTAGATGCACCTGAAGATGAATAAAAATATGAGTTTCAAACTTTACAAACAAGGATAAAACACCAAGCTGAAGTCGTAAACAAGCACTGAAAGCATCTCCTCCCGATGCCAGGAAAGGCTGCCCTTGAACACACACACCGAGGATGACCTTCAAGTGACAGCTTCAGAGAACTTGTTACACTCGTTCACAAAGGCTTCAGCTTCAATGCACAATGGAGTCAATTATTTATTATTCAAGGCAAAAACATGCAAGAAAAACTAGTTTTCTGCACAGTTGTATTGTTTTTGTCAGTTCTTTTACCATTAAACACACTTCCAGTTTAAGGTTTGTTGGCGTTTAAATACAGATGAAACTGGCTTATTACATGATGCTTAAATAACTGATTATAGCGAGCATCACACTGCCTGATCTGTAGTGAAGAGGTGTCTTTTTGTTTCTGTTTTGTTCCACTCAGACCTCTCATGGTCACTTTGTGTGTTTCTCCAAATGCATTTATTGGGCTTTTATTTTGGCAGCCTGAGCTTCAGTGAGAACTGAGGGTCTGTGTTCCCAAGTCCAGAACTGAGGGGGATTTCCAGAGTTCCCTCCTAAACACAAACAGGCCTCAGAGGGATTATTGACAAGAGCTACTTTCATTTAAAGCTAAACAGTTGAAGCTAATGTTCAAAAAATTCCTTTAGAAAACAAGGTTTTGTGTCCGTTATCATTAAAAACATGTGGTGTGGAAAAACAATACTGCAGCAGAAACAAGGATAAGTCTGTTCTATCAAACTAGACTTACCAAGCGCCACTTAAATCGCAACTTTATTTTTTATTTTGGCTTTTGCAATTTTTCATTGTTTGGCATCTGACTTCTTTCAGGTAAGAAATAACACAGTCTGCCAAGGGTTTTTATGGGCTAATCATGAATAAATTGTTAATAGTTGTAATCTTCTCCTTTGACTTTTTGATCAGAAGTGTACGGAATGGTCAAGCATCAACTGGAAATCTCGACAACGGCTACATTCTTTAAAAACACACTTCCAGAAATCCAAACTTGTTTCTGGAGAGAGTTGAACTTCACCAAGGTTTCCCTTTGATACCGATTCTGGTCATAACCTTTATGGACAACATTTCTAGGTGCAGTCAAGGTGTTGAGGGGGTCAATTTTGGTTCTGTTGGCTTAATTAGACTGCAATCTCCAGCTTTCCCTGGAGAAGTTCACAGCCAATTATGAAGCGGCCAGGATGAGAAACGCTTCCAAAAGACCAAAAACATTGTCTTGATCTATAAAATAGTGGCATTTCTTGTCCAGCTTGGAGATAAGGTCCTGTTCCAACTGAAGGAGTTTAGTTATCTCATGGTCTTGTTTAAGAACAGCGGAAAAACGGAGCAGGGGGTCGATAGGCGGATTGGTGTGGCAAGTACAGTGATGTGTAAGCTGTACCAGTCTATGGACAGAACTGAGCCAAAAGGCCAGATGATTTATGCTCCTACCCTCAACTATGGTGATGAGCACTGGGTAGTGACCAAAGGAACAAGATTGTCAATACAAGTGACCAATTCAGTCTCTGCTGCAGGGTGTGTGGGCTCTTCCTTAGAGATAGGGTGAGAAGCTCGATCAACTGGGAGAGGCTCAGCATTGGGGCTGGACTGGGAACGCCTTGAGATTTCCCCGCAAGGGCTGGCCCAAGAGGCAGCGAGAGGGAAGTCATGATATCCCTGATTATTCTGCTTCCCCTCTGACTTGAATCCAGATTAAGCTCAGGATAATTCATGCATTAATGGAACTTTCCCTCTAAGTTTTTGATCAGGAGTGTAAGGATTCTCTTAAAAAAAACAAAAAACAAAATACACACTTTCTGAAATTTGAAAACTTGAGACAATGAAAACCTTTTAGTTCCCCCCCCTCCAACATATGCCTAAAATGTTTCCCTCTGTCTGGTGTAGTTTTGTGAATAGGATGTAGCATTACACCAAAAACATAAATCCATAAGTAATAGTTTAGGAAATGGGCATAAAACAGTTTGTTGACAGGCCCACATAGCGTGAAGATGTTATGAAATGAAAACACATGGATATGAAAAGGCAGTATAAATTGGTAAAAGTTAAATCAAACAAGAGCTGGTGCACAAAATAAAAGATTCATTAAATTATTTATTTTTCAAATCACTCGCTCGTTTAATGCATATAAGCACATCTGCTCAGTAAATTTGCAACATAATTCAAGCTGCAGACAGACTCCTACAACTTAGCATCTCCTCATTAATACTTCAGTTGTGATTGAATTCCATAATTAAAAGCTTATTTACACGGGCAAAGCACAAGCTATGAAGGAAGAGGAAAAAAGAGTGTTGGCCAACAAAGAAAGATGCTCAGCCTCCATTAGCTGATGGCTAATTTACAACCCTTTCTGCTGCTAAATATGATGTCATTATAGCTTGCACATGAATCAAGAAAGGAAGCTGCACACACAGCTGTCACTTTTCCCCATAACCCACCGCCCCGCTTCGCTGTAAAACGCTGTCGTGGTCACCTTGGGAGGGCATCAACTGACTACAGATATTATCTCCACTGCAACAGTGTCAGAAAATAATTACTGATAGATTCGTCTGTCTTGGAAACCAAATGAGGCAATCTTAGGAAAACAGATTAGGAAGACTAATAATTAGGATGTGATGTTTTGAGAGAGGGGGAGAGGTGCGAAAAAAAAATCCCAAATCACATCATTAGTGGTTTTATCAAACTTAAACTGGTTACTATGCATTTAAGTAAAATGCATGTGTGTTTGATGGCACTGTTAGGTGCATGATACATGGGTAACAGGAGGTGGTTAATGTATTGCTAAGTGAATTCTGAGAAATGAGTTTCATTCGTTTGAATTTTTGAGTCAGTGTTTTAATCTTCTCACTTTAATCATCTGCAATAAAGCGTGTTCTTGGATCTGACCCCCGAGACTTCCTGAAAGGGACATTATCTAGGATGTATATGGTGGCATTAACACAACTCTGCAGTGGGTGTTAAGAGCTTGTTTACCAAAGCAGTTTGTACGAAATAGATCCATGTAATTTCATCTTCCTGCAGGCTGCTCATAAATAGAGAGTAAAATTACACATGAGATGCTGTTAATGTGGTTACAGTCAATGAAAGACCGACAAGACTTTCCTTCTCTAACTAAAACAAACACTTTAATTTGAAAGTATGATTTTAATGTACTGACAGCATTCAGAATAAATGATCTTTAAAACCCTTTTTATTTTTAACTGCATTATATTTGACCTATACATTGTACCACAGTTCATACAAAAAAGGCTTTTCTCTTTGCTCACAATGGCTCTCGGGGAAAATATTTTCAATAAAGACAGAAAAGCAGCGTATAGACTGAATCTAATATATTTTAATGAATAGCTATTGCTTTAATAGGGGATAGTTGCACAATGGCAGAATACATTTAATTTGTGTCAACACTGACAAAATAAGAGGTACAACAAACATGTAAAAGAAAATAAAGGCTGAAAGTTCTCATATGTGAAAAGTTGATCCGTAACAATTACCAAAAATCAGCCTGCAGATAATAATAATAATAATAATCATTGAACTGACCGTTGCAGCTCCACACACAATCCTGTCAAGCGGCAGCAGAGTTAAAAAAAACAAATGGGATGCTCAAATTTGATCGATGCTGTTCCCTTTTTGACAAAAAAAGAGAAACAGTAGGAGGGTCGTGTCAGAGAGATGCTGATCAGCCGAAAACGCCCACGCAGCTCTTAGGCGAGGTCTTATCAAGATAAGACAAGTGAGGCCAAATGTGAGAGGACAAAGGCTGAGCTGGACTACGGCCTTTAAATTAAAGAGTTACTGTATGTTTCATATACCTTCCTGATTTGATACAGATAATTAATGGGTTACAAAGTGTAACCCATTAATTATCTGTTTAGACAGAAAAAGTACTGTAAAGTCTTGAAATTGTATTATCCCACTGTCAGCTGATTTGATGTTTGTCCTATTATGTTTTTATATGCAAACAAGAGAACAACGTTATCTGAAGCATCCTAAAAAAAAACAACAAATAGTAGAAAATTGGTATTTCCTTTATCCCTGGCACATTGATCCATCATGACTGCCAGGACGTCGACTGCAGAAATGACTTAAAAGTAAAGAATCGAGCATCAGCAAATCTTTCTTATTTCCAAACTGATGTGAAAAGCAAATCAGCATGAAGAATATTTTGTTCCTTATTTGTATAATTGTAATAAACATTAGTTTAATATAATGTTGTATGCATCTTTTTATTTATGCTAATTCTTAGTTTTATATTACTGCTTATTTGTATAAATTAAGTAAACCCGTTTACTTAAATTACAACGTACAAATATTGTCTGATCTCTACTATTTATGTTTAACTCATTTATTTATCGACATTCCCACTTATTTGGTATTTTATTAATTTTTATTGCTACCCATTTATTTCATTACATGATTATTTACTTACATATTTATTGACTGACCACTAGCTATTTATTTATGTTGATCAATTACCCATCAAAAATAAACTTCTCAGTTTATTTGAATGTATTTTTTTAATTTAATTTATTTTTCATTAATTCCTTTTAGTCATTTATCCCCTTTTGTATTGATGTACATAGTTACACACTTATGCAATAATATCCTTCATAGGTTAGTCATGTATCAACAACAACACAGGAACACATTTTAATTATTCAGATCAAGATTTTAACCCAAAGCAAGAACTAGAGACAAGAATAAGCAGAAGAGTTTTTAAAAAGCATAGAAGCAAAAAGAATAGAAAATCAGGAGCTGATGGATCTCACTGCCATAAAAAAAGTATGAAGATCACAGATTGATGTTGAGGAAAATCCAAATTGTGTGCTAGACCTGGCCTGAAACTATGAACCTTTAAAGTTAAAATGCGAAGCATCGGTACGTAGCAGTTGGTGAAATTGGTAAAACAAGAGCTCCCTCTTCAGGGGTTCTGATGAGTTTGGTGGGAGATCTGGATGTTTGCCAGCCTGCCACTGAAACATCTGTCTGCTTATCTATGCCAGATGTTTACATTTGCTGTACCTCCCCCCCAAGATGTGTGTATACCTTTAAAAGACGGCACAAGTGAAACAAATGCAGCAAAGAAGCTGTAAGAAAATAAGTGAGACATAAGGCGGGACTGCGTGCGTGTGTGTGCGTGTGTGTGAAAAGGGCTGAAGCTGAGTCCCCACCATTGTGCGGGGACAGACAGTGTCAAGTTTCAAGCAAAACACAGAGCTGGGAGAGAAAATAACAAGAGTTCATGTTACTGTGACTGTCTAGATTTGACAGATAAATGGGGAGCCAATGAAATGTAGAGTTGAGGTTGACTTTTCCACCTTGTTTTTAAATTAAAGTGGATAGTGAAAACAGAAATGCATGTGGCCATATTTCCTTTATAGGTAGTAAAATTATATTAAAGAACAATAGTTGATATATTATTGGCAAGATAAACTTGGGTCCTGGTCCAGTGTTCTTCGACACAGTGCCAGGACTGTAAATACATGCATTTAAGCTCATAATCCTTTGTACCACCCGGATGATTTATTTTCATTCCATGAAGAAGTTTGTTTCTGATAAGAAATGAGACGTCTGAAGTTTAAAGGCCTGTTTGCTGTTGCTATAATCTTCATCTTCATCCATAGATTATTTATTATTCTAGGTCATGAGCTATTTCCTTGTATCCGTGTCCTGACGTTTGACAATTTTTCTTCCTTTTATTGCATCCTGTTATGTCTTTCCTGCTTGGAGGAACAAAGTAGAAAGAAATTGAAGTCTTAACACAAAAGTTATCCACATTTAGTCCACAGAAAGCATTAGGTGGTAAAATGGTGCTAATGATTTATAAAAATAAAATGAGTTCTGGAAACTTAGCTCCCAATGAGTAAATGTATTAATTGCAATTTCTCATATGTTACATGACATTTTACATAAATGCAGTATTAGTTCAAGTATTTGTCTTCTGTAGTGTACAGAGCCTTTTGCACTACTTTGGAAAACACCAAGTTGTCTGAACTTTGTCCAATACTGTTGTTTTTATTTTGTAAAAACATTTCATTAAAATGTCTCTTTTTATGTTTTTATGCATTTTTTGTTCATCTTCTATGATGAAAGTGATTGAAAGTTTCCTTATTTCACTTTAGATGATAAGAGTCATCATTTAGTTTCCCTTTAGGTTGAATACAGTATTGAATTGAAATGAACTAAATCCAGTGTTTTTTGGAACATTAACGTGTTTTGTCAAATGTTTTCCGCAGCTCAGGGTCACAAAAAGTTTTTGATTTAGAATAAGGTCATGCTATAAAAAAAAGATATATATATATATTACAGCATAAAAAGTACACTTTGCCTTCATCCAAAACTAGTCTGAATATTTATCAAAAATCCTTTTTTTTTATTTTACATTCAAGTTGGTTTCAGGTCAAACTTGAAGAATCTGAGAAAAATTCTTCATTTTAGGTCACAAGCTTTCAAATTACAACACTAAATGTACAAAATGAAAGACATCAAATGGAGTCTCTACTTTGCCAAATACAGAATTAGTTTCCTGCACAAGGTAAAGAAAGTTTTTAATTTAATGTAAAGTCAGGAAAAAAAAAATCAAAAGAATTTCTAAAACAATCCTAAAATTTTTTTCTATGCCTACAGCTAACTTTGTCCCAACTCTGGCTAAATGGGCCATGGTCAGTCTTTGCACACACAGCTATGCACACAATCTGGCAGAGCCGGTTTCCATGTCACCCAGAACACTATCAATCATTTCTAATAAAGGCAGCTGAAATGTGGGGAGGGTAACAGGAATCCCCCTGAAACACAGGCCAGCGCTGCCGAGAACACCCAAACTCCTCTCTCTTCTCCAGCTCCTCTTCCTCCCTGCACCCCTGCCGGACTCACTTTCTATACTCAGGATCTTTCATGCATAGCAAACGTTTTCCCCCCTACACACACTTTGTGCTTGTTTGACATATTTGCCACAGATCAGAGCTGTAGACAGTAAGGGAGAGAAACTGTGTTTATGAAGAGCTGGGAGAGCGTTTTGGTTGGCTTGCTTCTTTGATATTGTTTAATTCAGGGAGGTATTCTCATATATAGCAATCGCTGGACTATGCAGCCTATTTCTTCTTCAATAAGCTCTAATAAATCTGACAGCTCTGATTTGTGTCTGTCACATAAACAGTATCAAATCAAAGAAAATCTGCTTATGAAACCCAGCTAACAACCATGAACAGTAGATGAGTCTAAGCAAAAACATTTCCAACTTCACTCAAGGTTTTAGCAAACAAAAACCCTTTCAAACACCAACATTCAGTCTTAAATACATAATGTGTTGGATTTAAACATCAAGTTGCCTCAGTTTTCTGTGGTATATATCAAAGAAATTGCTATGCATAATATGTCATATATAGGCAAACACTGAATGCAAAGTCTAGAAAAGGACTGTAAACAGCTGCAGGGAAGTGTTTGTTGTAAATGTGAGCACATGGCATGGAGGGAAAAATGGTTTCATGGCTGCACCAGGAATTTTATGGCACAAAGAGAGAGTGTGCTAAATGTATATTTTAGCTCTGGCTATTTATATATTTATTGTTACTGGTCAAACAACAGCATACACATGCCAGTATTTCCTTTAACATTATAGTTAAATATCAGTAACACCAGATCACAACAAGTTACTTAAGGTTGCCTTTACGATAGGACAAGTCCATAACTTTAGTGTCTACATACATTAGTCTTCTCTGCTCTTTGTATTATATAACATACACTAGGCTTGTGTCACCTGCACAATTTTATAAAAATTCTGCTCTTTCAAAATAACTAAAATACTTTTCTTATAGTTAATAAAATGCCAGAGAAAGTTGTGGAGTGAGTAGAGATGTCTCTGACTTTCTAAAGTCCCATATGGCTTGATGTTTTAACATGTAATACCCATTGAGGATCTTTAACCCTTCTGCAGTCCTAAGTGGGGATCCAGTGGACCCCACGTGAGTCTTTTACTCTGCGCACAGTCCGGGCGGAGTCGCATTGACCTCAAATGTGCTTTTACAAGGTTTTACTTTTGTGGTTTGGGGGACCGACAGGCTGACACCCCATTGCTTCCCCGTTGTCCGACCGCGACATCTGCTGCGCTCTTCCTGAGTGTCGCACTAAGACTGCAAGAGGATTATACAAAATTCAATTCTTCCCAGTAAAAATTAATATTTCGTATATTTACAATGGCATTCTATCTATCCACAAGTCACATTTCAACTATGTCGAGCATAGCTTTTTCCTAGCACAAATAAGGGATTTTAAGACAATTATAGACTTCTTTATATCAGGACTGCATAATATCAAGAAAATATTTAATAAAAACTTAAACGCCGATATTGATTAAGATAATAATTTTGGCCATGCCTCTGTGTAGTTCAAGTGTTTTATATTTTAACATGTCTACAGTGATCATGTATTGAAAGCCTCCACTACAGACAACAGACAACTACAGAAGAGCTTTATCTTCCTACCCTTAACAACATAGTGATGCAGCTGGTCTCCAGCATGGTGGGGCATGAGCAACAGACATCTTTTCCCCTCACTCAGACACTAAACTGTGACCAAAACCGGTTTCTTTCAACACTAACAAAGGGGCTCCAGGAAGAAATGTCAGGATACCACCATCCAGACTTGATACATTGTACTAAAACATGTAAAAGAGGTTGGTTTTTCACTGAGTACCTATGAGACTCAGTGAAATTATTAATCTAATCTAACACTAACTTTGTAGTTAAGAGTGGAAGCAGAAATGCCACTGTTTAATTTGAACTTGAATTTACCTCAATGTTCTAACAATAATTCTTAATTTGTAAGATATTCCTGTCAGATTCTTGTTTAAACAAATCAAGGAGACTAAGCTAATAAGTCATTCTACTGAACTTTTGAGGTTCGGTAGCCTCGTACTGTAAACAGGATAAACCATTCTAATGAAACTGGGATTGCTTGATTCAAACCACAGCAGTACTTTGTGTTGGTCTATGACGGCGCTTCCCAACCCTGGTCCTCAAGGCACACTGCCCTGCGTGTTTTAGGCATTTCCCTGCTTCAACACACCCCATTCAGATGACTGGAGTTCAGCAAAAGCCTGTTAATCAGCCATCGATTGAAATCATGTGTACTGAAGCAGGGAAATGGCTAAAACAGTGTGCCTTGAAAAACACTGGTCTATGACATATCTATAAAAAAATAAAGAAAAGAAAAAAAAAAAGAGAAGAAATGCACTAATCTCGCAGCTGCAATGTGAAAACATGAAAAACATCAAAGGGCACGAATACTTTTGCATGATACTGCATGTTATTAAATCTTTGTTTTGTTTTTCTGAGGACGATAAGTGAGTGAGATATCTATTGTACCAACTCCTCTCTCCTTGTACATCTAAATAATCCCTTTTTTGTAGACACAAAACCACACCAACACGTTCTTCTTAAGCCATTTAAATCCTGCACACAATCTCCTGCACTAACTACAGGGTATTGGTTATTGAATTTGCTTTAAGCACTCAGTCACGAATGGATAACAATGGATGATGAAGCCATTATGGTTGAACAATATTAGATATTAGAGTGCCACACAGCAGGTTTTAGTTGGCTTTCTATAAAAATAAACTCAAACGATCACTCAAAGATTAGACACAAAAAAACAAATGGCCAACTGAAAATATGAAGTTTTTAACAACAAGCAGACAGTTACTGCTTAGGCCCTCAGGTAATTGAAGAGATGTGACATGATTTAGCTGTAGCCAAACACACTTTATATGTCAGTATATGTTACTAATGTATGTGTTTGCACAGTCCAAACAGTGGACCACATATCAATGTTATTTTCCTTTGTATTTTCCTTTCCTGCTGTGCGAACAGTTAGAGCTCCTCTGTTCAGGAAACAGACAGATTTGTTGACATTCTGATACACAAGCAGCCTCTTTCTGTCATGCACTTCTTACGATGCACTGTAAAAAAGTAAAAATAAAAAAATCCCCAGCAAACTGTCTTTTAGCCATTAAATTAACGATAAGGTCACACAAATCTTCAATATCAAAGAAAGCAAAGACAAAAACACACCCCTCTTTCCTGCTTTTTCTCTAAGCCCATTTCTTTTAAATCTAATAAGCATTTTCATGCCAATCACCCCTGGGAGGAGGAATATGCACCGACAAAAAGCCAGCTCAAACACCTCTGCTCTTATAAAATTGGAAATTAGATCATATATGTAAACAAAGATGGATGCACAGGGGAATAGCAATGATTTCTACTTGGACCTACCAAGTTAACTTAATAAATGCACCAAGAAATCTGATTTAAAATGCCTTTCAGCTGCCATTCCCCCCGCCCAACATTGCCATAAAATAAAATGATTTTCACATCATGTAAGCAAAGTATCTTTGAGTTGCACTGACTCTCTTGTGACCTTACCAAGTGAGTGAGTATTAAAATCTACTTATTACAATATTTGAAGGACATCTATGTGTCACTCATGCCGATTTATAATCTACACAAGAACCTTCTGTGGTAGTCAGAACTTCTGCATAACAGCTAGAAGTGCTAATCATATATCTTTTATCTGTCCTTGTATTAGAAATCTTCAAAGAATCTTTTAAGTCTTGAGATGTAAAAAAAAATATCTTGGGCACACATTTTTTCCAATCCAAGTTATCCCAAGTAGCTGGGAATTACACTTTCTTTCCAATACTAAAAGTTGGACAGCTATTAAAATTTAATTTTAATCCAAAAGTGCAAATGATAAAAAGAAAATTCTGACTGATGACACAAGAGTTGCTCAAATTATGTAAGAAAACAGAAAGTAGACCATACAAAGAAATGCCTTCTAAAATATCATTTATATTAAAATTTTTGTATGTTGTTTTCAAACAAAAACATTATTTCACATTCCAGCGTTTCTCTTATAAGCCTGGCGGTCCACCAGGCTTTACTTATGCCCCCACCAGGCTTAACATTGTTAATTTATTTTAGTTTTTTTTAATGATTGCCTCTTTAAAAGTCTTTATAGTTGGTGTTTGGGTAATAATCGCTCAGTCTTCCAATAACGCATAACTATCAAGTGATATTTTCAAATCTCCTGTCAACTATAAACATGTTTTACCTCAAAAATATGGCATGCAGCTGCCATATTTTTGACTGTCCTAGCAACCCGAGCACCAGGCTTAGCAAGTTTTCTGGGGGAAACCCTGCATTGTGTTTCCTCTATTAAATTGTGGAAATTTTAATTCTGATTTTTATTCCTATATCACAGCCCTCATGCCGTCATATTTAAGGGTTAAATGTGTGGGCTGAGTGGGAGGATAGCTACATCTGAGCAGACTGAATAAATTATATATATAAACTATAAAAATAAAGAAATACATTTGTGATTTATTCAGAGTCCATGTATTTTTCTTAGATTTTCTTTTATCTCTAATGTAAATATATGAGGACAAAGGACAAGCCAGACTGTGAGAAGCAATGATTTTATTCATTCAGATGAAGCGATGGTAAAGCGTCTGAAAGAAAACTGTTTTCAGATAGTGTGAGTTTATTGAGGAAAAATAGCTGCAGGGCAGAGAAAGGGGCCTTCAGTGAATGTATGTGTCAGAGTGATGTATATAAGTCCCGATTTGTTCCTACTTTGTATGAAATAAGAAATGAATGTGAATGATCTTCCTTGCTGCTTTCTGCCTTTTAATAAGCCTTTTGACTGACACGTGTGCACGCTTCAAGACTGTGTCCTAGATTTCCAATGCAGGTAAGGCGCTCCTCTATGTATTCTGACCTTTGAAATGAGAGTGAAGACTTATAAACCCATCTGGATCAATGGATTGATGGATAGAGGGTCCATTTAATGTAAGCCACAGGCTGTACATCATCTACAAACACCAGTAAAAAGGAGCCTAGTAAATCCTCTATGCTGGTGAAAAAATCTTTCAAGCTTATCCGAATCACATATTTACATATAATCACTTTAGCCAGCACATTGTATCTAGTTTTCTAAATGTTTGCGCAAAAGTCTAATATAATTAGTCTAAAACTTCTATCTCTCAAACATTGAGTTTTTCCTGTGCCATTGCGTATTATGTTCATACGTTACAATCACTTGACTACTATGGGTGTACATGTAAGATCTGCAGCCTGGATTTCTGGATTGTGTTAGTATGCAGGCGGTGTTTTTCTTTTGTATGTACAAGATTTTCCTTGAACTGAACTAATCCCTTTTGTAGGTGCTATGCAGCTCAGCATGGTTTCTCCTGGTGCCTGAATCAAAAAGAAAGATGTAGACAAACTCCTAAACCTACACTAGACATGCCAAGGACAGGCAGACAATATGAGCTTTATATTTATTTAATCTTTCTGATATAATACAACTGAAACACAAAGCAGAAACTAAAATCCCAACACATAAAAAGGCACGTTCGCGGAGTTCACTTCAATTGCCCTCCTATTGAAAACCAAACAGTTGCACCTTCATTTGCTAACACAATTTTTACTAACTGGTCTAAAAAGAAGTTCAGAACTTTTTAGATACATCAATATGTCATATATTTAAATCAGTGGAATATATAAAGTGAGAATGTAGTAGTCACAATTCAAGAAATACTTACAGGTATGTAGTTTTATTACACAGAATAGCCCATTGTACCCAAATGCCTGTAAGACGGGAGGAATATCCAAATTATACAAAAATATTTCAAACCTGTCTGGTTCGTCTACTACCGATGACCTCAAAATATCCAGGCAGGATGGTCAAGGAGGAAGATTAGAGAACAACAGGAGGCATCGTAACATTAATTCACAGTTCCTTAATATGCGCAACAAGCGGACTTCTGCAATTCAAAATAAACAAAACAGAAACATCAAAATATTCCCTTCATGTGACAAGTGTGGACTTGTTCAAGTGAGTCATATGTTCTGGAATTGCCCAAAAGTTTTAATTTATCGGAAAGATATTACTGAACTATCGAATATTAAAAAAAGCAACATGGGACATTATAAAGAATGTTATATCTCTGCCAACTGGCAAGAAGATTTTACTCAACTAGAGACAACAAATAGTCACCAACTTGTAGAATCATTTGTAGGATGTTTTGAAGAATTTGAAGCTAGAGAACATAAAACTTTCACAAAAAAATGCAAAAAACAGAACAAAAAGTTCTATAAATATGGCAGACACTCAGTTATTTTAAATTCCACATATAGTATGATGGTGGGAATTAGAGCTAATTTTTGAATTATAACTCAAGAAAAGAATTTTATATTTTATTTTATACTTCTAAAGTTTCTATTTGTGCTATTAGTATTATTTTTTGTTGTCAGAGATTACATCCTCTCCAGATGTAAGTGTAACTGTGTGTGGATGTGAATAGGTACTGTTTACGGTACTGTTTGTATCATACTCCTTTTGACTTGTACATTACAGATGCCCAATTTACTGAAATATTTGACATATGAAAATAGATGGTGTAACTGGATATACGCTGTTTACAACTTCTGCTGTGTTAAGTTAAAAAATGTTTGTGAGACATTAAGTCAGACACACGACCATGAATGTATTTAAATAAGGCTTCTCAAATGTGCTGTATCCTAGTAGTGCATCATTAAACAAAACAAAAAAAAAGAAGAAAAATCAGGCAAAATCTAAGGGGGAGAATTGCGTACTCTGGATCACCCTTGGGCATTATTTCCATATGCCCAAGGGTGCCACAGTCATCTGCTCAAAAAAAGTTATATGCAAGTGTAAAATCGGTGGTAATGACCAGTCATCACACTGTTCAGGAAGGAGAGGATTCTGTTCCTCCAAGATGACAGTTTTCTTTGTGTGAAATGTACAGAACAAACCAAGAAGAGACTGGCTGAAGCTGGTAAGAGTGTGTCATTATCCACAGAAAAACGACTCCTCTACTTACACTCAGAGGAAATAGCCATTATTACAAAAGAAACATAAAAGGACAGACTACAATTTAGAAATAAGCTAAAGGATAAAGACCCTAATTTTTGCAGACAGTAGCTGGTCTGATGAAATTATAACTTAAGTGGTTGACCATAATGACTAAAGAGGGAAGCTTGAAAGTTTGAGAATCCCCTCACAATGATGAAGCACAGCAGTGGCAGCTTCATGCTGAGTGGGTGTTTTGCTAAAAGAGGAACTGGCGCATTTTACCAAAGAAATGGTATCACAAGCAGAGACCATTATGTGGAAATATTGCAGCAACATCTAAAGACATCAGTTAGGAAGGTTAAAGTAAAGTATAGATGGGTCTTCTGAATGGACAAAGACTAAACAAGCAGCCAGAGTGGCTAAAATGTGGATAAATTACAAATAGATCAACTTTTTGGGGTTGTGACCACAAAGTTTGGATCACAGGCTCAATCAATCAACAATTCTTATAAGAAATCTATCACAATACATGATAAACGATATGATAAACCCCCACCTCTAGCAGTGAGGGAACAATATTATAGCAATTTACTGACAAGCTTAAAGAACGATACTGAAATGTTTGGCCCAAGTCAAACAGTTTAAAAAGTAATAAAATAAATAATCCTTTCACTTAAGACTTTTTTTTAGTAATCTTTAATGGCATAAAACAGAAAATGTTTCATCTCAAACAAAGAAAACTAAAAGGTTATGTTTCTTTTTATTCAGCATTTATAAATAGTTGACTGCAGCTGTATGTTCAACAACGTCTAGTATAAAAGAAATTAGGGTTAGAATTTAAACAAGTTAATTTTGATTAATAAATTACATAGAAAAAAAAAATTTAATCACAATTTATTGCCTTTTTTATTTTAGTGTTTTACATGCAAAAGTCCTGAGTGGGAACCTTTGTTGTGCGTTTCTGGTTTGCCTGTAAATTTGACGCACAAGCATTATCTGCAGACAAAGTGATGGATGAGAAAGCCCCTTCTCTTGACCCGCTAGGGGTTAATTTTTGCTTCACATAGTGATCTGATAAAATAAAAAAATAAACATATTTGTTGTTGAGCTAATATGCAAGTGTATTTAATACTTTATCGGTAAAAAGGGGTTTATTTTGTCTACATATGGTTGTCTTAAAATGCATTTAATTTTGATTAATAAATTGCAGACCCTGCAATTAACGTGATTAAAAATTTTAATCGAGTCTCACCACTAAATAAAAATACTGTAAGACATATAAATCATGCATAGCACCTCTGCGTTAGTTGTTTTAAAAAAAATCTAATTTTTCAAAAACAAATGACCCCAGGATTAATTATGGAGACATGTTTAAAATGCAAATCATTATAATGAGAGAGAAGAATACACAAAAGAAGGTCAGTAGGAGCACAGATAACCCTTCTCTCACACACAGAGTCCGGTGGGTTTCCCCTGAATTGATGTTGCTGTATGCCTCTAATGAGTGGAGGGAATACACAAGATCTCACTGCTCCGAGCTACTCGCTTGGTCTTGTGTGTGTGCAAATCAGTAGATGTATTATTTTCGGCAGAAGTTTGACTCTGCTCACATCTATACATTTGCAGGAGCACATGAATTTATATGAAACCATGTGTCAAATTGCCAAATAATTTGAACAAAGGTTTAGCAATAACAGCCAAAAGGACTTTCAGAGTTGCTTTATGGCTGATTTTTTTTTTCCGAACCCTTACTTCTTTTCTGTACTCCTTCAATCTTTTTCTCATGTTTTTTTTTTTTTTTTGGTTTTTGTTTCATAAAAATTGATCTTTCAGATGTAGCCTGGAGTCATCAGAGGGATTAGGAGAGAGGAATGAAGCATCTGAGCTCTGTCACATGTAAGTATCAGGTGATGTGTTTCCCAGTAGATCCATTAGGTCATTTTTCTGGCAGTGGTATAACACAATATGTCTGTGTTACCATGAGATTTCTGGGTCACGCCGAACTCTGTCAGTAAATACTTTTTACTGAAGCAAAAAAAAAAAAAATTAAGCAGTGTGTCTCGGAAAGAAACATCGTTTTAACAAAGGAAGAAAAAAGTTAATGAAGCACAAATGTTCTCATGTGCTATACAAATAAACTTGACTGCCTGATCAATTGATTGATTGACATGGTCTTGAAGTCAAATAAAATTTCACATTATTCCGGCATAATAATTTTAAAGAGTGTTCTTCAGTTTTTCTTATTCGTCTTCAAGCCAGTATGAGCCAAAAAGCACCTGGTCTTCTCAAATCAACAGAGATTGACCAAAAAACTTTCATGAGTTGCTTCCAAACCACCAAAATATCAGCCATCAGCAAAGTTTATTCAACCACTTTTTCTAAGGACCATCTATGAAAGTTAGGTCCTGATTTTTTAATGAACAGATGCTTTGTGATCAGACTGACGAAGATTTTGATTAGGGATATGTTAATGACGATGCCTATTATCATACCAAGTTATAAGGTCGTGAAATGCTTGTGGGCTGATTCTTATAATCCTATCCACGTAATATAAAGTTCCTAGCAACCTTGTCTCTCTCCTCTGTCCTATATTCTGTTTAGTAGATAAGTGTTTGTGCATGAAATAGTGTTTACTGATGCTGGTCGTAATGATAATGGAGGTCACCAGCATGAGTTACCCTAACTGCTCCTGCCTCTTTCTTTACCCTTTGATCACAGTCATTATGACAATAAATGCCATAAACCTTGAAGACAACCAAACATGGGCACCTATTTTATCACCAGGCAGCTTGATTATAAACCTCTTGGCAGTAGCCAGATCAGACACACCGAGACACTTCCACAGACACCTTCAACCCCTCCTTTCTCAGGAGACTAATATTCGCACTGGAGGAGTGTAGATGTGTGTTGGCGTGTGTGTGTAAGTGTGTGTGTTCTAAGTGAAGGTGCTCATAAAACCTCTGGATGTAGAGCCTTGTAAAAGCTGGTCCAATCACCTGTCGACCATAACACGGGCAGAAAGGTGTAGGACAAAGGATGAGGCCTTCAACTCAATATTTACCAAAATGGCCCTTTAATTCCAATTCTCCTTTCATAACGGCCTCTTCCCCTTTATTTCTTCATCTGCATTTTTTATTTCTTTTTTTTTTTTTGCTTAACTGTGCAAAAATGAATCCCTTTATCCAGAAGAAATGCTGTTATATAATTTCCTTTCAAGGACACACAGGATTTGTAAGTTACTTTGTGTAGAACATGTAAACTGCGTCAAACCTGCAATTCTGTGAAAAAGCAACAATTTCATCAATTTTGTGTATCTTTAGACGCACAGTTTCTGATCATTAAATAACATCAGACGAATAAAGGGGAAAATGACATTTTTAATGATCAGGGAAAAGAGCTTTTCAAATCAACTCAGGCATGCTGGACATCAAAAAGGAGTTACCCTCTTATTGCATTGGCAGGACAAACTGCCCTTGAGTGTCTGATTATTGGCAGTGAGTCTTATATGTTGCTGTGTAGGATTTTGGCCTACTGAATTGTTTTTTGCATTGAAGGGCAGGTTTCAGGTCTTGGCCAGCTTTAGGATTTAATTAATTTAAGCCTTTGACTAGATCATTAAAACACCTTCCTTTAATCTTTCTACGTTATTAGTTGTTATGAAGGGGACTTGCTAGTGTGCTGTGGATGACTGCACTGCTTCTAAACCCAGTACCATTTCAGCTTTGTGTCATGAACTGATGCTGTAATTCAAGGATTTTCCGACAGGAAACAGAATTCCTCATTTCATCAATCATATCAAGTTTCACGAATCCTAATGCAGCACAACAGCCCTAGACCATCACTCTACCGCCACCATGTATCTCAGTTGTTTTGCAGACATGATAGTGAAAGATTTAATACATCTCTAGTCCATTATCACCATAATAGATACAGATAAATGTAAAAAAAAAAAATCTACTACTGAGGCAATCAAAACAAGTCAGAGCAGGAATGGATGACCTATGTTTCAGGTTTTTCTTGGCAATGAAAGAAGTAAAAGTGTGTTTAGAGGGAGTGGAAGGTCTGCATCAGAGTAGGATCATTTCTGATTAATCTATTGCAGAGGAGGATGTGATATCAAGTGTTAAGAGCAAAGCACAAAAAATAATAACAGCAGAGAGCAAAAAGGAAGAACCACCTGCTTAGTCATGTTGACAAGTTCAAACAAAAACTCGTCAATTAGACATCATGGATCTTTCCAGATGTATCCCAGTCTTTCAATAAGAATTTATTAGCATCTCTAAATCCTGCCCACATGAAAACTACTACTTAAGAATGTGCCTGGTACTTTATGCATCAGGGAAAGACAAATCCATTTGAAATCAAGTCAAATTTGCCTTAAACACAAACGAAATGTCTGGAAATGATAAAGTGTGTCAAATATAATAATGTGTAATTTCTGGTTGCAAATCATAGAGTTGAACTATTTTATATTTGATTTATTTATGTTTTAAGCACAGTCTCTTGTGGTTTTAGCTCTGCCAACACAAGCTTGAGCAATCTGTGCATTGCATAAGGAACTGTCAGTGAATTTTGTAATTCCCCAAAAGACAGAGAGGGGAGAAAAGCTAGAAAGTTGCTTGAAATGAAAATGACCCTCCATCTAAGAACAAATCTAGACGGGGAAATTTGGGTTCTTTCCATAAGAGATTTTAGGACTTGACCTTTAGTGTGCTCAGCTCTTATTACGTAGCCGTCAGTGGCCCTAGGCCAGAACAATGGTTACACTGTTCCTAGTCCAGTTTTTAGCCCTTCCAGAATAAGACAACATTTTTGAACAAAAGTTGACATAAGTATTCACAATAATCTATTATCTACAATCCATGTGGATTGAAATGCAACACCTCGGCTACACCAGCCTTTTCTGTGGAAAAGACCGGCATGCATCTCACAGATCAAAATGCCTGGACTCCTGAGCTGCACTCGTTCCACCTGTCTTTGTGTCGTCATGCTGCTCACGTCTTTGTGGCAATGCTCAAAGGAGCCCCAAGCGAGGGAACAAATTGATGGACAGTTTCAGCCAACCAACGTGCCAATTGTCACTTGGCATTTGAATCAAGGTTGGCTGGGTTTACTCACAACTGTCTGCGGTCATAAGTTTAAAAACATAAACAACCCTGAATGACAAAACCCGTGAAATGAATAAAATGCGTCCCTCTTTTGTTCATGAGCCAATTGTATTAGCTTAGAATCGTGTGTTTGGGCTACAAATTAATTATTAAAACCTCCAGAGTGTGTAAAATTACAGAAGCATTTGCATGCTTAATTGGAAATGTTCACGTATGTTGCTCTACTGTCGGAGAACCTTCATGCATATTAAGAAATTAATTACAAACTACTTCTTGCTTGTTCTGAAAGGCAAACTGGAAAACAGACAAAAACAAACTCTGCCTTCTCTAGCATGCGGGTTACACATTTCAACGAGGCTCTGGTGCCAAAACCTGACACAGGTTTTAGCTAAAGAATGCTCAGATAAACAACATGTGTCTGCCTCACATTGTTTATCCCAACTGATTTCATATGGGGGTGTAAGTTAGCCACACACCCTACTGTAATGCCAGCACACAGCTCCGCAGCAGGCAAACATCTTTCTCTGCCAGTCAGAGGGAAGAAAAATACAGTCACACACACACAAAGCTAGCAGGGGGAGAGGGAAGACAAAGGAAGAGAGGGAGGGCTAGGGTGTGGAGGAAACATCATGGGGGAGAAAGGGGGAAATGAGCGGGAAAGCAAGGATGGAGAAAGCAAGATTGAATAGCAAGAGCCAAGGGAGGTGAAAACAGAAAGAAAGAAGGAAGGAGAGAAAGAAGGGTTGGAAAGCTCATGCAGTCATTTGATCGAGAGGAAACAAAGTAAGGGGAGATGAAAAAAAATAAAGTAATAAAAAAGAAAGCAAAAGGATTAGACAGCGAGACGAAAAACAAGTTCACTTGAATGAAAAGAGGAGCAGCTGGGGGTTTTCACGTTGCTTCAGAGAATACCTGATCCTACATTTACATAATAATCTACAGCAGTTTTCTTTAGCTGTACATGAATCAACAAATGGAAATTATGACCAAAGAAGACCAGCATCCAACTAGTTGTAAAAAAGTTTTAGATGATGCAAATACAATAAAAATCTGCAGAAAAACCTACTCCTGACCGGAATAGTTTGATTCTTAGCTTGATCTGCTGGTCAGAGACTCAGAAATCTTTTTTTTTTTTCAGTCAGCAAATGCATCATACCAAATGGTATTGGTCAGGCTAACCACAACACTTCTGTGTGGACGGTGTTTTGTGGAAAGAAGACTCAAAGTTATTTTTGGATATCACTACTAGCTAGACTTTGATGAGTGCTGGGGATTTCTTCATTAAACAGTTCTAGTCATTGTGCTCCCGGCTGGATGATAACTGTAAATATGTCGGTGGCTTCTACAGAATGTGAGATGGTGAGAAAGAGCAAGACTTACAGCAGATAACAGGATGGCTTAAAGAAGCATGGTAAAGTCGCTCTGCTTTAGCCTTTTGAGTTTTAAATCCCCGTCTGTTAGGATACATGCTACACTTAGAAATTTTGGCAGACTTTTGAAAATCTCAAAGATAAATTTAACTAAATAAATGTTTTCCAACCTTGGTCCTCAAGGCACACTGCCCTCAATGTTTTACGTGATTCCCTGTTTCAGCATATCTGAATTAAAATGATGGAGATTAACAGGCTTTGCTGAACTGCAATCAACAGGTCAGGTAAAGCGAGGAAATGTCTAAAACAAGGCAGGGTCATCAACCCTGCCTTGATGACCAGGGTTGGGAAACACTGAGCTAAGGTGCTAACTTCACTAACAGCTAATTCTCTTTTCCTTCATTTTGATGTTGTTCTGCTTCCACTTTCATTAATTAACAATCGTTCATGGCAGTTTGGCTAAAATAAAATTCTGTTATTTGTAGTTCTTAAAGAAGAAGCTCAGAGCTTTGCAAAACCTGCAATTGAAATCTCAGACAAGCATTTTAAAAAAGGGAAATAAGGCATGTCTTAATGTTAAGGTATGTATTGGTGAAGTTATGCTAATACAAACTACAACCACCCAACCATCTAACAAAGAGACGCCGAAGGAAGCAATCGTGTTTACACAGGAGTCGGTGGGAGGTCATGAATTATGCATGCCATATGGAGGACTGTGGCTATGCACCATACGTATGTGTGCATGTTAGCAGTCCCAAACTCAAGGAAACGCTTTGTGTGTCCATCTTAGGGGAGCACTGTGCTCCCCTTCTCTCCTATCCCACATCAGCCCCACCCAACCCAGGCTGTAAATCTCAAATAGCTGTAAGAGAAAAAATAAAAGAAGGAGCCTTAAGAGAGATACAAAGGAAAAGAGATAGAGAGAAGCTGCTGGTAAACACATCCATTTTCAGCTCGTGGTGAGGTAATGCTGCCAAAGATACCACAATCGACTCACAAGTACACACTCAGGCACAAAAACACCAAGTTCTGCAGCTCCGCAGCCCTCGTGTTTGGCACAAGATCGTAGCCCCACCCCAACCCCTAAAGTGACTGCATACAGAGAGAGAGGGCAGAGGGAGAGAGAGAGAGAAAGAGAGAGAGGGAAAGAGAGTCCGGCTCACATGGGAGGGAAGTTGAGATTGTGGAACCAGAATCAAAACAATAACACCCTCGTCCACAGATGCTTTGCAGCTCATGTGACCAAAGCCACCGATTGTTTACGGCAGGGACGAGAGTGAAGCTGGGGTGGGGAGAGCTGGAGGTGATGGAGTTTATAAATCAGGACAAACTGCTGCTCCTTTGTGGATATCACCAGCTCCCCCCTTGACAGTGCAGACACAGTGAGCGTTGGAGGGAACAACAGGAGATGGTCTGAACAACCACTCCATTTAGGGGTACAAGAGGGGCAATAGAGCCAGCTGTTACCTGAATTCCACTAAATGTTTCTCCTCTTACTAACACGTACACACAGACATTCACAGTCCACCTCAGAGCTAGAAATACTACTGGCTGTTTACCTACCGACATGCTGTTATGCAATGCAATAAGAGATGTCCTAAAATAGTAAACATGAGGTAAAACCAAGCTTTGCTTTAATGGTTTGTGTGCACATCAATGATTCTGTTCTTGTCTGCAGAAATCTGTAGACTGCAGTTAACTCACAGGTGAGACTAGTGGTAAATGTCTTTGAAGAACAAAGGAGGGGGAACGACAAAGAGAAAGCGTGATGGTGTAAAAGAAAAAAGAGAATATTGCTTAAAACCTCAACAAAAGACACATGCTAGGATTAAAGCATGCTTTTTAGAAGGTTGATTATTAGGCAGCAGAGCTCTTTAATTTAAATCTTTGCAACACAAGTGTAAGATAGTAACTAGGTTTACTCGTATCAAGGTAAACCAATTTTTTCACACCATTAACCTACAATTTCAGGTCCATTTAAAAAGATGCCTGGGAAAGTACTGGAGTAACCTGAGTTTTTCCAAGCTGTACAAAGAGTAGAGGAATGCAATGCTGCCCCTTCCTCACTTGTTGCCTCCCACCCTTGCTTACAATTATTTAACTATTTTGTATATTTAACTACAGCCATGGTTTGAAAATAACCAGGGGTGCACCCATTTAACTGATTGTTAATAAGTCATCCAATCCAGTAGCAGCAACTTCCTAAAGTTAAACCCAATTATTAAAATATGGTACAAATGAGAGTTCAAAGCCACTTTGAACACAGCATGGTTGTTGATGATAGACTGGTTGTCATGTGTACTTCAGAAACTGCTCATCTATTGGGATTTTGACACACTACCAAGTCTTTGGTTTACAGAGAACGAGACAATATCCAGTAAGCAGTAGTTACTGGATATTGTAACTACTGCTTACAATAAGTGGGAATTCACTTATTGGTGAATATCGATAGATGGAGAGCACAGCCATTCCCCTGTGATGTCTGTGATCACAGGGGAATAGGTTTGTGGTGAATAGTGGTGGTTTGAGATGATGGAAAGACAACAGCTGCTTAAATAACCACTTGACAAGGGATGCTGTACTCAATTTCTGAATGCTCTACATGTTCAACCTAGAAGCTGCTGGTCTTCAACAGCAAAAGTCCACAACGGGTTGCCACTCTCAGCCAAGCACTAGAAACTGAAGCTATGAGTCACACAGGTTCATTACAGCATTTAATTGGAAAGATATTGCCTGGACTGATGAGTCCCCATTTCAGGTGCAAAAATTCAGATGGTAGGGTCAGAATCTGTTGTAACACCATAAAAGCATGGATCCATCCGTCCTACTTTGTATCTGGGGTTAGTGCAGGCACTAGAGATGTAAGGAGAGAGGGAGGACACACTTAAGGTATCTAGTATCTATTTGAGTTTCAGTTAACTTAAGAGTTTTGACAGACCACGTTTATTCTTTATGTCTATAGTGTACCCATCTTCTGATGGCTACTGTTCCAGCAGAATATTGCTCCAACATCAAAACGCTTCAATCAACTAAAACCAGCTTTCCCAAAGCTGACGATGTGTTCGGTGTCCCCAGAGGTTTTCAATCACCAGATGTCAATTCAACAAAGCAACTTTGGGATGTGATGGAAAGGGATGTTTGCATCATGATATTGCAGCTTACCAATCAGCAGAAGCTGTTATGTCATTGTGCCAATATGGATCAAATTCACCTGGTTGTATCTATGCTATGACAAATTAAAACGGTCCCAAAGGTAAATGGATGACTAAACTGGTATTAGCAAGAAACATCTAATAAAGTTGTGGTAAGTGGAAAGCTCCATCTCTCACTTTAATTTAGGGTAATGTTTTTAATTAGGAGCAATGACTGGGGCTATTCTGTAATAAGTAGAAGAAATTTGAATTTAAAAAAGTAAGATCTTGTTTTACATTTGGTGCTATTGAAGTGTTATTTTTACCATGATATTTTCACTCATACTGGCTCATGTCTAATTGCAACTGTCGTGATCTTTTAATGAAAGTACAAAGAAAAACTAACAAAGTTATGGAGGGAGTGCTGGCATATGGACCCAAACTTCTGGGATGAGGAGATGAATCAAATTATCTAAATGGAATTAGAGCCAATACAACTACTGTAATCTGATAACCTTTCCGGGCAAAGGTCTAATTTCAGAAAACATATCATAAGCAAAAGCTCTCTTCTCCGTTTCTCCACATCAGTGAAGCGAAACTCAGCAGATGATGGATTAGTTTGGCTGCTCTTTTTCATTTACAATTCTGGTCTGTCGCCTACTTATAGCTTTGGATCTTCTTGGGAACACCAAAGACATTATTGGATTAAGAAGTAAAAGGATGTTCCACTGCTGTCCTCTTTGGAAACAATTTATGTAGATCTCTTTAAACTCTTTAAATGTCAGACAAACCAACTTTGTGAAACTATGTCTCCTAATAGCAGATGGTCTTTTTTATCTCAAAAACATTTCAGGAACAGGTTGACAATATGTGTATTCTTTTTGGTTGCAAGAATGTGTGCTACACAGTGAAATTAAAGGATTCAGGGTTGCCATGTTTGCAAAAACAGATCTTTTTGAGGGTGGAATTGCAAGCACGAGTGCTAAATGCATTACTGCTTCTCCCACGGTGTAAGTATCGTTCCCACATCTGTTGGGCCAGAAGGTGCTTTCATACCACATATGGAAATTAAAGCGGTAGACATTATTGATGCGATTCATCGCAGAAGTTAAAATTACATGAAAGTACATGGCTAATGCTTCTAATTTGCTAGACATCTTAAGATGTTTTTTTTCTTGACTTAAACTAGTGAGAATATGTGGTTTTTATCCAGGAAAAGGTAATTTATTCTTAAAATCTGCCTTCAGTAAGGCTTTATTTGTGCAGCATTTTTTATAAACAGTGGAAGAACGTACTTCATAATGTACGTCATTTTCAATCATCCCCAATACTCATAAATCTAGCCCTTCTGCAGGGGTAGCTATTAATTGGTTACATTTGAGAAGAATGTCATCATGTCTTTGACCCGAACCAAAGATTTGTCTAGTTGGGTAAACTAACACAAATACTGAAGATATAGAAGGTGTGGTATCGTTATATTTGCAAACCTCAGGCTGTCAATTTCAGACCTCAGTCTGTGTTCTTACAAGTATGCATACCATTTACTGACATTTTATTTAAACAAGATAGACAAATGTAAGCCTGAAAGACCACTTTGGAGTACTCTAGCAATAATTAATGTTGTCTGCTGATTTAATTGCCTACCTTAGAGCAGCATCTCACTTTATTATAAAACAGAAATCCATTGAAGGATGCCGCTCCATCTCCTCATTAGTGCTTCTGTTTGGTCACAATGTGAGACACTTGACACTGCCATCAATTGGTACCACCTTGTACACGCCATAGATGACCATACTGCACATCCATCAATGGAATCGATTAGAGCTTTCCTCCTCATGCAGAACTCTGGGACATCAGTCCATTAAAGCAGGGTACTATAGATTAGTTCAACGCAATAGAAAACCAACTGACCCAACGCTCACATAAAACACAGGCCTCATTTTTGATAAGTGTGAAAAAGCTGACCTTTAGAGACTAAAAATAATACCGTCGGGCTGATTTGTGTATTTGTGCATTTGACAATGACAATTTCATTGGTTCATCTGCATTTCTTTTTACAACATTAAGATTTTTGTTTACAGTTTTAGACTGAATGATTGATATTTTGAACCAAAAATATCAAAGTTATTTTATGCTGAAACCAGTTTTCCTTTATTATTCAGAGATATGCAGAAACATTTACCGGGGCTAGGAATTGCGTGATTTTAAATACATCCCCCATATTGCTGATCAGTCAATCAAAACACAAAAATAATCAGTAAACATGCCATACTTAGCCATCCAGATAGTCTAATTTATCTGTCACAAAACATGTTGGTTAAGGAAATGTTGGACGTCTCACAGCTGACGTACGACTACTAAATCTTCAGATAATAGACAAATTAACTGTATTTTACAGTTCTAAATAAAACCACAACACACCTATTATTTGCTATGAAACACTAACGTTAAAATTTAAAATGTGAACTCTAGTCTATCTATTATTTTTATATTTATTTTGAAACAATACAGTAATTTCCGTCTAGGGTAATTACAGTATTTTTGAATTTCAACATGTCTAGCAGGAAATCAAAGTTCTTTCCTTTCAAAATTGCACATAGTAGCTTTTAAACTTGAATGGATCTGGAAAAAAAAAATTTCTTTAATTTATCCAAGTGTTGGCAGGTCAGGGCTTCACAAAATCTAAGATTGTTGCATCTCTAATTTAGCAGGTCAATTCTGCTAGCAGTTAGGTTAAAGAAAAGGAAATAAGGAAGTTTCCAAATATCCATTACTTGCACATGCTAAGGTTCACGGCTAATGCTAAGGGTTTTTTTTTTTTTTTTCTAAAGTGAGGGAGCAGTTGGTAAACGGTTTAGGATCCTTAGGATGAATTATTTTTCATCACAAGGTATGAGGCATTGTGTTGTACAGTTTAGCAAAGCCACGATGGCAGTTATTACCAATCTAATTAAAGATTCAGATGTTATTCTAGATCGTTTAAACCCACACAAGTCAGAGATTGGATCCCAAGTGGTCACCCTGGCTGTTACAGGCTAATCCAAAGTGAAGCATCTAAGTAGGAATCCATCTGACCCACCTTTTGTTTGTCTTTACAAGCTCTTTAGTCACAGCTGGCCATAGTTTAGTTTTCCTAGCTAATTTCAAAACAAAAATGTATTTAAAAATTCTAGCAATGCCTAAGATTTTTTAAAACTTGCACAGCCTTCACGCCACAATATATTTTCATGTATCTCAAACATTTTTTGCTGTTTGCTTGAATTTAAGAAAACATTACAATGAATGGTCCTCAGAAAACAAAGCCTTCTGAAGTCACGATGACAAATTACATAACATTTGGAATTTAGGAAGCCGTTATGGCTCCAAAGTAGGAACGCTCCATTACACAGGTTGAGCAATGCTTATTTCACAGCATATAACAGCAAGCACTTTGCTGCTGTTTTCACAGTAGATTTGAATAACTAAGGCAATCAGCTTATCAAACTATTTGACTCAGCATATGCTGAGTGAAAAAAACATCTACATTTGCTCCGATGAGAGAAGGCTGAAATTAGCGACACAGAGAATCAGTGGGAAACAGAGAGATCACAGGAGCTGTCGTCTCGGATGGTAATCTCATGGTTTCTCAAATCTACTTGCATCCAAACCAGAAAGACTGTTTTCTTTGGCAATTGCTGAGACGCTCTCTCACTCTGTCCTTCACTTGCGCTGTTACTCATTCACCCTCTCTCCAGAGAATCAACTCTGCTCTCTTCTTCCACACGGACCTATTCACTCTTCCTTTCTTTTATTTCGAAACTCAGACCGCAAATGCCAACAGGGAGTTATAGAAGCAGTCCAAAAGCTAGGAAATGGCCACAGAGGCAAGCAAAACCACGAGCAGAACGAATAACAAGCGGATTACTGGACAAGCCACTTTATCAAAAGATAAACAATAATTTGAAAGTCCCTCTAGGCTCCTGTTTTGTGATTGGCGTTCCTCCATGTCTGAGTTGGCTGCTGTACTGTACTTGGAGAGCGAGGCACATGGTTGGCTCGGCCCACTGAACTGGCTGATCTGAAAACACACTGATGAACAATAAAAACGAAGCTAACAAATTGTTTTGCAGTGGCACCAAATCTGGCTTTAAAGTCAAACACCCGCTCGACTCCATGTTTTTCCACTTACAGCTATGAGAAAGCTGTACTTTGAGGCAAGTGGGATTATTTGACAAAAAAAATAAAAATCACAGAGAGGCCAAGGAACGGAGCCAAATGTGAGTAACTTAAGTTCATAATAGAAAGGGAGCACTGGCTGCTGAGTCTGAGGATCTGGACCCTTAGAGCTGTTGTTTTGGTGTTTTGCAGTAATAAGCAAAGCATGCTCCTGATTTCCCCTTAACCAGTGCTGCAGTTCACTTCCCCTCACAGCAATTAGGCTCCAGAATGTTATTTATCAAAAGGCAAGCCATTCATTTCTACCGGTCTACCTCAACCAGCTCTTGCTAAATCGTTTCCTGCAAGGAAAAAACACTCACACACTCGTTCTTAGAGCTGGGCTAGCAGCTGGCTCAGAGCACAAACTGAAACTGTAGACAAACATCCAAGACTTTAATAGAGAAACAACTGCTCAAAATTAAACTGTTAAGTTACAACCTGCTGGAGCTTTTTTTGAATTGTTCTAGGGACCAGAATGAGTTTTCCGATACCCTTGATCCTTATTCAGATTACATCATGGTATATGCTTTACTGCCTAGTAGACAGGCTTGTGATTTGGGAGGCTTTAAGGGTTTGTCCTTGTCTTAATTGCAGCTCTTCATAACTTTGTGGTCAGGAGAAACTCCTGCTTCCCTCCAGCATTAGGGCAGAACTGAAAATCTGTCGCAGGTGTGCAGAGGATGAGGGCTATGGATCTTAATCTTGAGGTAATAATACCGCAGTGTGCTGAAGAGGTCACTTTATGGATATCCAAGAAAAAAGCTCAGGTCGCAGTCTGCACAAACATGAGGCAACAATGAACTTTTTCAGTGTGTTTTGTGTTCTTCAGTGTGCAGGCATATTTCAGGAATTGGGCTGAAATGTATTTTAACTCGAGTCTGATTTTGTAGTGGCTTTGATCTAGCAGAATATGTTGATGAACTTTGAGTATCTGGTTTTGAAGTCTCCAACAGACACAATGAAAGATGTTAAAGGGATGGTATTATGTATGTTCCTGGTACAATGTCAATAGAGCACAAGTAAGTGATTATATTACCTTTAGTTGCAATAAAAATACTCTATATATATTAAAGATAACTTAAAAGAAATTTGACTTTGCAATTTGATGCCTTGAAATTACTCTCCGTCTCTTTAAGAGACTCCTGCTCTTTCCAACACTCCGCCTTCAGCACGTCATCACAACAATGCCTCTGATTATGGCATTTTCAACCATTCTTAGGAGTGTTGTGCTGAGTAGCAGTTGGTATGATGAGCTCTCCAAAGAGAAGCTTTATGGAAATAGACACTGCTATGTGAGAGCCAGGGTTTAGGTACCCCTGAATGGTTGCCAAGGGAGATGTAAGGATTTCTTAAAACATGCATGAAAGACTCAAAGCAACACTCCAGGTATGTTTTTGATGAGGGGGTAACACTATAACATGATATAAAGCTCAAGAATGTTGATTCTACACAATACCCTTATCCCCTCATCCCCAATTTTGATGTCCTTAAACAGAAAAATATATATTTTTGAACTTACATTTTAATCCAAAAGCATGTGGGTGTTTCATATCTCCTTCTGTAATGATAATAAAATTACTGCTAAATAGCACCATTTATTTTTATGAGAACAATGGGCACTTAGTTTTGAGACTTTGCCACACCAATAAGTTGCGACTTCTCTCCACATTTATAATGAGAATAGCTGTTGGTGTGGACTGATTGTGCTTATAAGCCATGCTGCAATGCATTTTTGTTGTTTGTCTCATTTTAATGACCAATGTTAGGAGTGTTCATAAAGTGTTTGTCTCTGGGAGGACAAAAATGGCTTTACTTGTTGAAGCTATTAAATAATCAATACACCATCTTACTTTGACTATATGAGTGGTAATAATATCAAAGCTAATATGCAACGAGGGCATCATGGCTGGACAGGTGAACAAGTTCTATCCAATCCATACAGGAGATTAAATTTAAAACCAGACTTATCCTCTAAATGGACTGCAAGGCAGGGCAAAAATCAATAAGCAAATATCAAATCTGGACCTCCGAAAGTAGTGATGAAGCTGCAGATGTTCCTGCTCTTTTCAGGAAGTTATGATCAATCATAGTCCTCCAACACCAAGTAGTCACAGGGGATGTTCAATAATGGTGTAGAGCATTTAGATTGCAGAAAAGGGATTAGATTTTCCATTTAATAGAGGAGGAGTGTTGCTTCCTCGCATGATATTAACAGCCATCAATGTTTTATTGCCATACAACAAATTAGCTTTGCTTGCAGACTCTATAGACAACCTAACAAATTCTATGTGCAGAAACGCAGTGAGTGAATGAATTAATGCAACATCACATCCTAATGGTTTCCAGTTGTAAATGGTAGTGTGGTACATATTACAACATAGGATGGGATGCTACATGTTGCAAATCTAAGACAGATTGACATATTCCTTTACAAATTTTAAATATACTCAATCAGATTAGAACATGCTGCATATAATGAACCTCTAGCCATTGTGTTTGCATTGTGGAGGGAAGAAGACATCCAAGGGACAACAGATGATGTTTACATGGTCAGGCAAAGCTTACAGCATTCAGTGCTTCTTGAAATCCCTTTAAAGTGCAGGAAACCCTCGGGACGATTATGTCTAGATAGTAAATGTATCTAGTTTTCACATTTTGTCACATCCGTGTTACCCATCTCTTTTTCTAACTACATGCTGGTACTGACATGTCTCATTCTGATGATGAAAATCTGAAAAGTGTGTCGTGCATTCTGTCTCACTTTCACTGCGGCCCCTAACAAGTTTTCTTCTATGACTGCAGTGTATTTAGTTACAGAATTCCATCATCTCTGTCCTTGCTGAAGTATGATGCTACCATCACCATGTTTCAGAGAGGATGGTACATTCAGAGTTTTGCTTGTAAACCAAAACATTTTTAATAAAATTTTCTCTTTTCCTTGTACTTGCTTTAGCACATAAACTCTCAAAGATTAATTTTGTGGTTTGTTGCTGTAATGTGACAACATTTAACAAAGTTCAAAGGGTATGAATGCGTTTTCAAGAATAACTGCTGCTGTAACTTTGACTTTGTACAGCCCAGAATCTTTCAAGACAGGGTTATAATTTTGCTTTGGATAACTTTGGTTGGTAATTAATCATCTAAAGACGCTGACGCTACTTGTGTGAAAGAACATGTGGGATGGGATAAAATATGTATGTTTAATGTCAGCAGAAATGGACACCTGCCAAATTAAATCAGACTCTGCGTGCTGCCAAAATGGTTTCAAGGATACGACGAGAAATGGAACGTCACCCAGCATAAACTGTGTCCTACTTGTCAGATGACATATCAGTGTCATAAACTCTCCATGAACTCTGCATTGGAACATGAGCCAATATCCCTCTGGGAACCACACAGACAGTCAGTTCCTCAGATTTGGTATGCGCTTGAACGCATTTATTCTCAGAGGGTCTTACCTGGCATGTGGGACGTCAATGCTGGACGAGACCACTTTGCGTTTCTGCTCTAGGAGGGACACGGATCGGGCGTCGGGATCCCGGCTAACTCGCTTCCCGTCCACAGGCCTCTGCTCTTCCACTGCCTCTGGGCTCCAGCAGCCGCTCTCCAACTTGTGACCATCTGAAACCCCGTTACTGGAGTTCTGCTGTCAGGGGGTGAACAGAGGAATAAGTCACTCCCTGCACTGAAACAAAAACAGCTTGCCACAACTCCAAGGAAGGAATGTTGTAAACATGAGAAATGCACAGTTCAACACCATTCGAAAATAAGTCGAGCAGCTTTACAGCAGGTAAAATAGTCCTAAATATAACTTTTCTGTTACATTTAATAATATTACACAATTATGGGGAAGCTTTAGGGTATAAAAAATGTTTTTTTAAGCCAGAACCAGATGGAGAAGTAGGTTTTGGCTTTGTCTGAACTTGTAATCTAAATACTGACAATAATTCCATATTTACATTTCAAATGAAGGAGTACGGTATGGTTTTAGAACAATTTCCAGGATCTTGAACCTTAAATGGCTGTTCCAAAACATATTGGAGAAACTACAAAAATGTACAGTGGTCAGTTATAAACAAAGCTCTTTTTCCTGCAGACGTTTTGGCGTTTGGAGGTTTTCCTCAAAGAAAATGTCCTGTGCAAAAAACTTTTTCTTTTTTAAATAATGGAAAGCAAAGTCTTATTATAACTTATGAGAAAAAATGAAACATTTCATTTAGGTCACGTCCAGAGGTATGTGCTTTAAGTATTTTACTATTTTTACATTGCAAGGTTACGGTTTTCAATAAGTCAACACAAAAGCAAAGAAGATGAAAACTGCGAGTTAGAAAACTCTTAAATACTGGACATTATTCAGTATATCCACAATATTTTTTTATGTTCTCCCACATACCTCTACAAATAATCTTATGTCAAAAAGGTCCAAGTACACAAAGAAAAACTGTAACTTAGTAATTATACAATATGTATAACTAAAGCCAAAAATGTAAAGGTAAAGTCTCAAGTTTTATAAGACACATCCTTGGGTTTCCAGCAGCTTTACGTGAACAGCAATGCAAAATAGATTAAACAAAAACACAAATGTTCAAGGAGTCATGAGAGTAGAGTGTAACAGAGTAATAACGTTGATAAAATACAAAAGCGTATTAAAAGTGAAATGTTTAATCTGACATGTATTACATTTCCTTTATTTGAAAGAATAAACATAAATATTCAGACTCCAGCGAAAGCACACTAACATAACAACAATTCATGTTATTATGATGTAATCTACGTCATTGTTCAGAATGACTTTGGAAAATCGAACCACTTAATGTAGTAGCAGCTTTCAAGTAAACCATTATTTTGAAGAATATCGTGGATTTTTGCTGTTCTGCTTCCAATAGTAACAACACAAGCAGTTCAAGCTGATTTTTAATGGTTTGTAATTTGGTTAAATGCTGGAGGCATCTGGCCTCTAGTCATGCAGATTAACAGATTTTCTAGTTAAAATAGTGTAAACTTAGTAAGAATAATCGTGGTTCTTTAGTCCCTACAGAATGACTGTCCATGCTCAACATCACTGGAAATATTTCCAAACAGCCCAATTGGTCTTTTATGCAAGTGAGAGACGGATGCAGTTTTGAGACCATAACTTGACTCTAGAACTGGGACGGTTAACCACTGTTTCTTGTTAAAGAAGTATGTTTATTAGACATTTTTCAGTTTTAGGTTTAAATTTGTAATGCAACTTCAAGTCATCGTAGTTTCAAAACAAAAAAACAGTTCCCACAAACTGGAACTGAAAACCACATAATAAAAATGATGAAGTTGGCTGAGAATAATGCCACCAAACAAGCATCTTAAATATAATAATTACTGACAAAAAGCTGCATGAATTAACATGTCCTTTGGCACAGTGTAGTATTCTGTAGTAAATGTTACACCTTCTTACACCGCTAACGTCAGCATTTCTTCCCAAAAGCAGAACAGAATACACCACAATCTGTCATAAACATGCAAAATTCCAGACATCTAACCTCATCTGACATTTATTGTTTTTATGTCTTCCATCACTGTCTACATCTGTTTTATGCTAGCTCTGTAACCTATACAGAAAGCCCATTCTGACCTTTACATGTTATGGTCGTGACAGTGGCAGCTTTTTTAATAAAAGTAATTAAATCATGTCATACACTTTTATATTTGTGGGGGGATTCAATACAGCGAAACCAAGATTATTCTACGGAAGCTCATTATGTTCTCAGAATCCCCTACTGGTATACATCTATTCCTCCTAACTGGGTGAAATTGACCCAGAAGTACCTCAGCAGGGGTCATGATATGAGCTGGGTGGATTCTCTGAACTATTAAGGAAGGAAGCTTTCATGCTTCCTCAATCTCTCCTAAAACATAAGGAACAGTGGACTATCTTTCAGTTCTTTACAAGAGCGTTTTCAAAGCCTTTCTTATAGTCTTTGTAATTGGAATCAGTTTAAATAAACATTATGCAAGTGTGTTTAATAGAAGAAAGCTGATTAGGAAAACCATAGACATGATAAAAAGAAAGTTCTTGGGGTAAATTAAATTTCTATATCCCCTATAAAACTGGCAAATAAATCTCTTCATATCACAGAAAACCTAAATAAATCCAAAATAAATCCTAATCAAAGTGGAAGGTTCACTACCATACAGTATGAATATAGTGAATGTAACAGCACAGTATGGCTATTTATTGGAGTTTAAAGAATACTGTTTGTTTTATTGACCTTATTTAACAGAAATATAAAGAATTTATGTGATGCAGCTTATTGGCAACACAAAATAAGAATGGAGTCTAACTTTACCAAAAAGTTCCTCTAGAGATAGATCTGGTTGGGTCAGCTGTCATACCTATAGGGCAAACAGAGGTGTTGTTTGTGAGCATAATGTCTTTGATTTCCCATCCAACCAGTAGATATGCAGCATTAGCTTGACTCAAGTTTTGAAGGTGAAGCGAAATGTAATAAAAAAGATAACTTTGGATCGACATATAGAGATCAAGTGGACTATCTTAGTAATAACATTGAAGAGTTATATTAGCGTGGGAAAGTTAAACTCTCACAAGTAAAACACAGATTGTGTTCAGAAAGGTGGGACTTTTACGACCCGGCTCACTACAGCTAACTTCCCAGGTAGGGTGTCAGTCTAATAGGTCTCCAAGCTATTGCTTTCAGACCGCCTTTCTTCTTACCTCTGGGCAAAGACCTTACTCGCAGGTCTTTGCCTAGTAATAGTCTTTGCTATTACTAATTCCTTCTTGGATAGCCATTATGTCCAGTGCTCAAGTTGGATATTCCATTCTTAATGCCTCAATCTCTGAAAGGTTTTAGCTGCATTTTGCTTAGTTTGTATTAGGCCTGCACAGTATTAGAAAATCTCACAGTGGTGGTAATAATGGCAAAAAATAATATCTACATCAGTTGCAATATGTGTCTCTTTTCTTCTCTCCTGTTATTTTCCTCTCTGCTTCTATCATTCTGTGTGAGTATCTGTTGCTATGAGACTTTGACCAAAAGGCTAAATATTGCACTAATTTGTAAAATGTAAGTTCATAACACTTGGAATACATTAGCCAACACAAAACACTATAGTCCATGGTGGTCAGAGTCTCACTGGAGAATAATGACATTTCTTTCACCGTTTTCATTGAGTCTGATTAATTTCCAAACAAGATCAATGAAGAAAACTGAAAAAGAGACAAAATATCAATTTGGTATGGAGTATTTGAAAAACTGACTGAAGTAAGACATTTACTCACCAGAAGTACAACAATATTATCACAGAAAAACACAATTTGTCCCACCAAATGCTGCAGATGCATCCTTTGGTAGCAAAGTTTGTAATAAAAAACATCTTCGTTGTTTCTTACTTTCACGGACAACTGTAAGCAAAAAAAAAAAAAAAAAAGCCTGAATCTCAGAATGAATTCACATACCACCACACCTCTGTAGCTCTATCTTCCTGCCTGGAGGCCTGTTGAAACAATCAGAATAAAGGCCAAAATATAAGCAGAGTGACTCACACAGCTATCAATGACAATAGTGCATTGAGGAGTATTTCAAGTTTGTGTGTGTTTATGTGTTCGTGGGCAATCTGGATCGTTGCCTTAAAGATCAGCTACATGATTAGACATGAATGAGACTTTTAGGCAACAGATAATTTATCTAAAGACTAGAATCCTTCACACAAAGCCAGTTTAGGTTGGACAACTTCTTCTGCCTTAATCAATGAAACCAAAGTTTGAAAACCGGCTTTTTTAATACTTTTTCAGGCCTTTGTAAAAACCAAAAAAAAAATTCCGAGGGACAACAATGACACAAAAGGTCAGAGCGGTGTGTGTTTGTGGACACAGAGATGTTTATTTGTGGACTGTAGAAACACCTTTGAGCCAACAGCATACAGAGATGTACGGATATAAAATTCAGGTAACACAGGTCATGTTTTTCCACACCGAAGATGGAAAATTTCACACCGAACTGTTAAAAATTGACTTATTTGACCCGCTTCGCTCAACAAGTTTCAGATCATGCCATCTGTTGTAAGCAAGCCCTGTGATCTGAGCTTTACTATTAAGGCTCTGCTATTTGTATCAGTGCATATAGCCTGAAAGCTAGTTGAAGTGATGCTCTAGTGAGGAATTGGCTCCTACAGTCGAATTTCTGTGAAGCACATAATACTGCACTCCTACAGTTTTTCTGGGTCCTCTTTGGAAATCCAAGCTACTGAGATGACACATTTCAAATCATGATCAAAGTAAGACAGTCCTCCTTCCTTGCTCTCATGTTTCTCCAGCCTTCCTCTACAGCTCCTTTTGGACTTGATATCTTATTCAAGGTATGAATGAGTCTAGCAGCAAAACATCCATGTCAGCAATATATATACATATAAAAAAAGACTCAAATATTTGTGCTTCAAAGGAAGTTAAAGAAGCATCCAGAAGAACTGTAAAAGGCTGGCACTGATGAGCATTTATTGTTTTTGTAGGTTGAGCAGTTTAAAAGTAGAATATGTATTTGTTAGAATTTACAAGGCATTATGACCTTTCTTAAATGAATTTGTATTTTAGACATTCTTAGCAAATATGTACTGGAGATTGTTCAAATGCTACTTGGACTTAAGATGCGAGGCTGAGCACATTCAGAAAGCAGAGTAAGTTTATCACCTTATGACTCCAATGAGAAATTTAAAAAGATTATACAATATTTTTTTAGATCAGCCACATCACTGTATGGATAACTGTCTACAAGTGGACGACATTCAACACAACTGACAACGTGTCTGGGACAGTTTAGGTCGTCCCAGTAAGTTTGTCCCAAAATCGGACTACAAGATGCTAAAAGAAATCTCTGAAAATCCTCAAACGTCATCATGGGACTTACAGCAGGTTCTTGCTAATGTTTATATGAAAGTGCATGCCAATAAAATCTGGTCAGGGTCACCTTAAAAATGAAAATCAGAAACAGGAAAAAAAAAAAGCTCTCCGTGATGGATTTAGCTCTACCCATCACCATGAAAACTACATTTAATATGCAAGTAATAACAGAGTTTTATCATATAATTGTGATGCATAATAAATACAGAAAAAAAATAATAATAATAATTCACACCCACGTATGTTCAGACTATTTTTTTATCCTGATGTTGTTCAACCAAGCAATTAAGACAGCCGGCGCTGGATGCCTGGGACCTTAGCGTCAGAACAAAGAGTCACTCAGCCTCTGTCAACAATCATTGACTCCTGCGCTGGCGGACGCTTAACACAAAAACAAGCTGGGCTTTTTTTTTTCCTGAGCATCAAGAAAAATCATTGTTGCTTGAGGTAACAAAACATACTTTTGCAAATAAACGAGTCAACAAGTGGCACCCAGTTCGCCCCCCTAAAAAAAGAGGGGGCATTCATTTGCAGATCTGGGCTTGGTGCCAAGCATCCAGATTCTTTGGGGCATGCCACCCGTTGCCAACCTGAAGACGCCTGCTTTATTGGCTGTACAGCTGCTACTGCTCAAACGAGGCTGCAAGCTCTCAAAAACAGGACCCAATCCAAGGTTTCGAGAAGTTTGGGCTTAGTAATAACACACACCAGAGGAAGATTACAGCCATACCACACACTGATGCACACCATAGGCAGCACGGACCCACATGTGAAGCTACACACACTGCACAGCAGACTCCTCCTACTCCTCGCTTTATGGCTTGTTTTCGACCTCGGTGGGAATTGAGTCGTGCTGAAAGAGACTTGACCATTGTGCTGCGAGCCTCAGCTGCACTCTGCCTGAACTGGTGGCTGTAGCGCTACAGCGCAACAGCTTTTGTTTCCACAAAACTGCAATGAAAATGAAAATAGTATGACTAAGGAAAAGAAAAACATAAGGCAAACATCTGGCGATGTCTCCAGGTTATATCAAGATCTTAAAAATAAGTAGTTTTGTAAAGAGTTAAGTTGATAATGGGTTTATAAGCATTTGCAACAGAGGGTCTGGAATCTGAATGCTGCTACCAATAGTCAAAAATGCGAGGAAACAAAAGTGACCACAGGTTTCCTTTTTGCTCCAGAAATAGAATGCATGTTACTTCATCTGTGACACCAAAACCTGACACAAACAACCACGAGGAGGGGGGAAAAAAAAATCAAGTCCGAGTGGAAAAAAATAGCTGTTTACTTGGTCTTACTCATTCCTTGGTCCCTCCCTTACTGTAAGGCTTGCCCCGTAGCAGAAAACACTGAACTGGCTTCTCCTGCTCACTCACTCTTTATCGTTCAAGTTTTGCCATTAGATAAGCATTGTTGCCTCACATTTGGATATTTTAAGGCAGAATTGCAATGTAGCTGCATGCTAGCCGTACGTCACGACATCCCGTTCATCGTGATTATATTTTTATATAGACGACATTGCTCACTGCTCAGAGCAACACACCCTATGGGAGACCCCAATCAAGTTTTCTATTGTTCATAATGCAGGTCCTCTCAGTAGGGAGATGGTTAGTATTGTGCAAACTGAAAACAATGGAAAAAAAAAAAAATGACTGTGATTATAAGTTAAGGGTAACTTCAGTGTTCTGCAGGGAATCTGTATTGAATTTGATGATCTCGGCCACAAAATTTAAAAGACTTAAAAGTTCATGCTACTTGGACTTAAGATGCAAGGTCTCAAGTATTTAACTTATTAAAATACTTGAAATCTGTATTTTACGTAAACGCAAAAAAACATCTTTTACTATTTTTCTATTTTATTGTAGAGATGCACACATCAATAATTACCTGCCCGATCTCGAGTTTCTTTAAAAATCTGAGGTACCAATTCAGATTATGACAGATTGGCTTTTTTTCACTAAATAAAATGTGATGTGTTGATAATTGTGATGCATTCAGTCTAAGGGGAAAACATCAGATTTTGTCCTCCATATGATCCCTGAGCAAAGCAACATTGGTCAATTCTAACCTCTGAGTCAAGAGCATCTTTACTTTTTTGTTATTCAAACTGTTGAGACCAAAAAAAAAAGGGCGCAACTGAAGCAAGAACCAAATTATTTACAGAGCAAATTCAAAAAAGTGCAAGTTTTCCCAAAGTGCTGAACAAAAATAAAAGAGCATTGTGCTTGCAAAAGCTATAAAGTCAGTGATTATTCTGGATACTAAATAAATGAATGTGCAAAAACGACGCAAATTCGACAAAAAAAAATGCATTTACATGGTGCATGCACAAAATTGCATGCGCTTATTGTTCGGTGCAAAATTGTACAACGAGTTCCTCGCGTCGGTCCAAAACGCTGCAGCTGCAGTCAGAGCGTGTTTGTTTCCTTCATGTTACCCACCCTCCAGCCCACATAAACATTGCGCAGGCCCCATCAAGCCCTCTTTGTCCCATATATGTGTCATCGCCAAATGTCATGACAGCACATTATTTGATAAAATATGCAACGAAACGGATCTTTTCTATATTTTGACCGATGCATGTTTGGTTTTAACCGACTAAATTTGCAGAGAGCGGCATTGGTGGCTGACGCCGTTAAATCCGCTCCGTGCAGGAAGCGGTTAAACGCTGCAAAACACCGCACAACAGTGAAGCGCAGCCCGCCGGTCGGGGCCCTTTCCGTTCCTTAAACATATAGAGAGGCAGACCTTCAGGCTGGACTTGAGCGGTCCTTTGGTCGCTGTGTGGTTGGATCCAGCGGCTATCTCCTCCTCGGAGAACTCCTTCAGGCTTCCGTCCTGCAGGAGCACCGTGTACACGCTGCGCCGGGGTCCAGCGGCGGACGCGTCCCTGTTTTCCTGCTTGACAGCGTGGACCACTCCTGTCACCGGGCCACCGTCCCCAGTCGGGCTCGTCGCATAAACGCGGCTGCCAAGGATCGACCGCTTCACCAGGCGCCTGGTGTGCATCTCCGCCGAGTGTGTCGCCGTATTCAGAGCGCTCCCCGCAGGAACTTTAATTCATTAAGCGTCGAAACACGGCCGGCGGGGAACAAAACGTCGGGAATGGCTCAAGACCGCAGCGGGTGGACTACGCGCTCCAGCAACCTCGACGAAAATGTTGGAAAGCGACAACATACTCGGTGGGGGAGGCAAAAACTTCCGAACTGCGTCCCGAATGCAGGGGACTCAAGCCGCAGAACTTTGAATTAGCGCCAGACGGCATAAACACGAACCGTTCGCTACCCAACACCCTCCACATCTAACCGGCTACCAATCTTCCTCCGTTCGACCTGTTTGTTTTTCCCCACTGCTCCCAGCGAGCTGCGAGAGGGGCGGCGGAAAAACACGGAGTAATCAAAACCTCCTGAAGCCGTAACGATATTCGTTCACGATTAAACAAAATGGCGACACAATCAAGTCAAAAGGTCCCGCACAAAGGCAGGCAACTCGTAATACGTCGAATTATTTTTATTCCACCCTGTGAAACACACCACCGACCTGCTTCAAGTGTCGAAAACGATAAGGACAATACCGTTTGCTGACTCTGGCTCCGACTGTGCTCTAAATCCAGTCCGTTCTTTGCTCCGACCGAGCGGGGCCTTTACCGGCGGATCGCTGCCTGTAAACATGTGCGGTCCGGCAGCCAAGACGGGCTGCAATTGGACGATGAAGCACACGCCTCCACAAGCCCCCACCCTACCCCCTTTTCCTGCAAAGGAGGGTAATGCAACTCTTGAAGGGTGCTCCATTCAAAAACAATGACGCAAGGATGGAAAGGAAACGAGATGGGAGGGTGGATGGAAGATGGAAAGTGGGAAAAAGGGGATATTTAGGCTATAAGAAAAAAAATCTTAGACCAGACAGACGAGCTTTATTCCTTAACCTAGTTGTAGATGGATGTGACCTACTTTTAAAGCACCATGGGAGTCGTAAATTACTGTGATCTGGTTGAAATATAAAATGGAGTGCATGAGGATGCATTAGTGAGTGAACCAGTGGTGGTTCTGGCATGATTTGATACCACCCACCCCCCTCAAACTCCGCCACCAACAACCCATTAAATTTCACACAGAGAAAAGTTTACACTAATTCAGAAAGTTTGTAGACAGAAAAAAACTTGCAACCAGACAAGAGTGATTCAAACACTGACCAATCTAAAAACTGAAATGCTTTTTTTTTTCTTTTCCATTTCTGCTTTAGGTGCCCCATACTGCCATTTCGTATATTGCCAAATCACCAACTGCCACTGATAGTAGCTGGTGATTATTATTATTATTAGCAGTCACTGCCAATAGCAGTTAGCAATGTCACTGCTTGTCCATTAGTAAATGCCACAAGTTGTCAAAATTTGGAACTGTAAAAAAAACAATGGTATGATGTCATGTCATCTTTTGCTTCACAATAACTCTACCAGCATTTATTCCTGGTGAACTGGCACCATTTTTAGTTTGTTTCTGATGTACTCAAATAAAACCATGGTCTTAAATGATTTTATTCACTGCATCTACATGTTGTTTTCCTTCAACCAAGGCCATTGGCCTAAAGTTAAAGAGGCTGGATTGTGTATTTTACAGGTATATCATGGCATTTTACAGCACAATCAAGTATGTTATTCTCAATTTATATATAAGTGTTGTACATCTCAAACAAAACTTAAAATATTTTTGACTGCAATTTTATGCCTTGACAGCAAGTCTTTGTGTTGGTCAATCACACAAAATCATTTTAAAATGCATGAAAACTTGTGGTGTGCAAGGATGCCAGGCACTGGACGAGATGTTACAAATTTTTCATTCGGAAAACCTGGAATGGTTAGACTTATGTGTAGTTCAATATCAGTTCATCTACTGTATATTTATGTTATCATGGAATCCAAAAGGTCTGTTTTCTCAAAAATCATACATGGTCTAAAGCTCATTGAGAGGAATGAAAAACAAATCACAAATGTCATAATATTCATTGTTTAATAGAAGAATTCATGTGATAAAATATTTACTTGTAAAGACTGGAAACTTGATGTGGCGGAGCAGCAGATGTGACAGTAACTGACAAAACGGGCTTTTCCCTTTGATCAAAGGCGGGTGTCACTACAGAGTTGTCTGCTGCCTATTCGGGAGGAACAAATGGCCTCATTAGGGGAGGACTAGAGCTAAAGAAAAGACATCAGAGGGAGGGGCGCACTTCTGTAAACCTCAACGAGACCCACCCTCCCTGCAGGGGAAAATCTGTGATTATATGACCAGGATAGGAGGAGAAGGAGCAAAAGTGAGTTTAGGTCTACTAATATATGTTGTTCTGATTAGATTTGGCACTAAAACGTCTCCTTTTGGCATTTCCTTAGAGGTCCTTTATAGCATTCTGAGAACAACATTAAATCTGATTACGTGATAGCCAGCTACATTACTGCATAGGGGAGCAATACCCGCAAATATTTGATCTTCTTACACAGGAGGGTATAAATAACACTCACCATTACATTCTTGTTGAAATGTGCTCTGTCTTACTGGTCTTTATCTGTAGAGCACTACGGGTAAAATGCGTGGACTCATTCAAAGATCGAACATTAGGAGAAGAATATTTAAAACGTGCATCATTTAAGAATCGATTACCAGTCCAAACAGGCCGACTGTGTGTGCTTAAACCACAAACAAGCTCCATCATGTCTCATAAAACAAACTAGCTGGAGATACTGTAACACTTTAATATTTGGATGTGGGTGGAAACAGCTGATAGTAATTTTCTGCAAGGGGAGTATACTGTGGCAAAGAGGGATAAAAAAAAAAATACAGCAAAATTACAAACAAGTAAACATATTGAAAGACTTTTTTTTTTCTTCAAATTTAAGTACCAAACTCATCTTTCAATGCTTGTACCAAAATAATTGTACCAACTTCACTCACATCTGATTAGTTGCCACTTTGTTACAATTAACTAAAAAAACAAACAAACAAACAAACAAGATGGACGTTCATAATTGCTCTTAAATAAAATAAAAAATTGACATTTCACAAGTAGGTACAAGATTACATAGCATTTCCTGTGAATAACAGTTGGTTAAAATAGTGCTTTCACTATATATACACCTTAGCTGGCATTTCGTCAGTACAAGCTGTTAAGTAAATGGATCTAAAATACATAATGTGCTCAAAGTTTACACATACAAACCTTCTGAATTCATTGGCACCCATATTAAAGATGTGTAAAGACTTAAAAATGAATGCATCTTATAATGGAGTAGCATAATCACACACACACAAAAGTTCAGTCTTTAATTTGAGAACATTTGATCAGTTTTAAGGAAAAAAACATTTAAGTAGTAATTATTTGGTTTATTAAAAAATTATTCCCTTTAGGTTTACAAATAGTGAAACTGATTCATTTTTAATGTATATTTTACAAAAGTTAATCGCAGTATTTGGAGACTTACTTAAACCTATGATATTGAATAGCATAGCAATGTAAAATAATACTAAAAATATTAATAGAGGGAAATCCAATTTTCCCAGTGATACAACTGGTGTGAGACGGCAGCGAATTTCACTGAGGCACTACAATTTAAGAAAGACAAGAGAACATACAGTTCCAGTTCAAGTAAGCCAGATGTGTGTTGATATTTAGAAGACAGGAAAACAAAATTGCAATCCACCTAAAGATTACCATAGAAAGTCAGATCAATTTTATATTGTAAAAGCACTGGAAAAAAAAAATCAAAGCTGAGCGAGCCCCCATGTTTACCCAGGGAGTGTTACTTCCTACAATTGTTTTTTTTTTTTTTTTTAATTCTACACCGTTCAGAACACATTTGCAGATATTTTTTGTAGTTTTTACAACATTTTGGACATTGGAGTAAAAAAACATCTCACTGGTTTGATTTCATTAGCAGTGTGATCCACAGATCCTAAAAATCACAATGCTGAAGTTGGCTTTTGATTCAGAGATGTGGTAAAGGACAATTTCACAGTTTTTCTGACAACTTAGAGCACCTATCTTTTAAAAATCTACAACTCCTTATAAACCCAGAGTGCATTGTATTGCACTAAACATAGATTCTGGAAATCAGCTTGTGATCTTTCATACCTTATGCAATCTGTAAAACTTTCAATCTGCTGGCCCTGTGGTCCTGGGGCATCGAAAACCACAAAAAGTGAAATTATTGATCTAAAAGCCTCTAAAAGGTAATAAGGTGAAACTGCTCTTTTTTTACTTTCTGGAAGAACATTTAAATAAGGGTTCTGACACCGACATAAAAAAAAAGACGACTGAAGCCTAAATTTCTATGTGGCAAATCAAAGATAAATGTATACAGGACTAATTTTTCAGACATTCTGAGCTTTTGTCTTTTAGATAATAAAACTAATCTGTAAACTTATTTTCCAGATAAGTTTCCAGATTTTTCTTTCTTATCCAAGTCAAAAAAATATATATCTACGCTTTTCAATACTGTGAAGAAAGTGTTTATCTTGTCACACACACTGTAAGTATGATGGCAATTTGTAAATCCAAAGCACACCTTTGTGAAAATTTCAGAGCGGAGTTATGCTCCTGAAATACAAATCAATATATTCTTAAGGCTTTGTGCAGGTCTTTATTAGAGGTGCTAATAAATGTTGAAGGTGCTTCAAAAACTGATTTGTGGTGATGATTTCTGTAGTACCATTAAAATAATTCAAGTGCTTTAAAGCAAGATGAAGACTGTCCCTTGTACCAAAAAGACAAAAAACTGTTAAAGAATACAATTAGGCAAGTGTGTTTTGTCATTTAAACACATAAGTACTTCAAAGTTTGTGAAAGCTGACATCTTAATAAAATGAAAGGAACGCGTACCTAAGTGGCATCAAACCCTCCGTTAACTTTCATTTAGTATCTCAATGAAAATGCAAGAAACTTCTATAAAATCCTCTCACAGACACAGTCAGAAACATTTCACAATTACACAATAATAGACATTTTCAAATAAATACAATATGATTTGTACAAAACCTGCTGCTGTGGACCCTAAAGTTTATAGAAAGGTCAAAATGTACTGCGAAACTCTAAAGCTCAAATGAAAAACATAATTTTTTTTCTTTCACAGTGACTGTTTCCAACCTTTCAAATGTTAAGCCCACTAAAGAAAGTAGCAGTCTCAGTTTCATCAATTGACTCTTTCTCCGCTAGAAACTCTTTCACAGGAACATCTAGTAAGGAAGCACGGTGGCGGTGCTGCAAACTAGACAGAAGAAGGCCTAGAAACATGCTGTTTGATGCTTCAGTAAAATATGAGTTATCTAGTAGCTTGAAAAACTAGCTGTTGCAGAGAAGCCATATAAATAATCTAACCTTCACATAATACAGTTAGTGAATGACTTTTATGCAAGTTATATGGCACTAGATCAATATCCTTTTTTTTTTTTCTCTGTTGACCAGAATATGTTGCGATTATTTTTAACAACCCAGAGTTTTTAAGGCCTACCAGTACCGATGTCTCACTCTGATTGATAAGTAACGTTCACATATGATAAGCCGTACCTAAGCTGTAAAAGAAGATGTACACTCGATAAGGAAACTATGAGAAGCAGTTTGAATCAAAGGAATCCTAAACAGCTGCTTCTAAGTGCTACTGTAAGATGCGACACCGAGGCAGTCAACTCAAAGACGGGACATCTCCCGACTGAGATCCAGCTCTCCCACGCTTTCGTAGTCAGGCTCTGGCTTGCCGTTCCCGGCTCCGTGATCGTTATCAGGGCTATTAGTCTTTGGGATGCGGATTGATTCGTAGCCGGGATCTGAGCTGTCCATTGGGGGCTCTTCGCCCGCCTGGGGCTCGTCAGGTTGAGCGTAGATGTCATGAACCGTGGCGTAGAGGTCGCTGGAGGACGAGTTCGGGACAATACCTTTGATCTCTGCGATGCTGCTGTAGTCGTGCTCTTTGTCGTCCTCGCTAAAAGCCTGGTTGCAGTTCGTCTTATTAACAGTAGAGTACAGCGGTGACTGAAACAAGGGGGATAAAAAAAAAAAAGGAACATTAAAGACATGACAATATGATACTTGATATGGGGTTCAAGAACCTGAGACAAGACAAGGATTTAGAAATATTTTCTGGACAAACTACAATTTCTTTTATATTTCTTTCTTTCTTTTTTTACAATCCAAGTTTCAAAAATCATAAACTTGAAACGATCTGTAAATGAGTCCACATTTGACTGAGTCAAATACAGTTGTTTTTAAACTAATCTAATGCTATGGTAATCCTAAGTGAAAAATCTCCAATTTTGTTTTTTGGAAATAAAATTAGGGTTTAATGAATCAGAAACAGTCAGATCAACTTTATATTGTAAAAGCACTGGAAAAAAATCAAAGCTGAATGAGCCCCCATGTTTACCCAGGGAGTGTTACTTCCTACTATTTTTTATTCTACACCGTTCAAAACACATTTGCAGATATTTTTTGTAGTTTTTACAACCTTGGTTAAATTGATATAGTACTGGAGAACTATTTGAGACTTTGATCAATCTGAGTATTTCAGATTTTGAACGATCAAATTCTGTTCAGACTGATTTAATCATTAGCACTTCAGATGTTGGTGGATTACTACTCAAATATTTAGAGAGTGCTGGTGTCTTGGATCAGGAAATATGCAGGTTTGGGAATAAGCGAGTTGCACACACTTACTTCATTGTCTGATTGTGGGTGGTCTTCAAATTCCGGTGGAGGAGAATTTAACTGTGGAGAAATACAGAGAAACAGATTCAGACGTGCGAGCAAAGGTATGAAAGGAACAGCCACCCCAAAAAGTCATTTAGTAACACTTTAAGGGCTACGCTCACTTCTGATAAGAAGGGGTTGGTCATTTCACCTCCTGGCCATTTTGTACTTTGGTAGTTTCAATTTTGTGGAACAAAAATGTTTTTATAATAGACTGTTGTAAAGCTAAAAACTTTTGTTAAGACAATAAAGTTTTCAGACTACTCTTCTGGAACATAAAAGTTTTGCGTCCAACTTCTGTGGGGGTAAAAAAATGTTTTTGGTACAGATTCTTTTCTTTTCGGAACAAGGTTTTCATACCCAACTTTTGAAACATACCACCTTTCCACAAGAAAAAGTTTTGCGTTTGATAAGCAGTAATCTCACGCTGGGTGATTCATACTGACTATGAGTCAATTTGTACACACATGAAAGTTTCGTACTTCTTTGATTTAAGTAATCAATAATCTGCTAACAGTATACTGCAGGAAAAAGTGGTAATGGTGCTACACTATATATAAATAGATCTAGAGGAATCTTTTTATTATTTTCTTCTTTAATTGAGCCAAATGCTTAAGACTCGGTTATGAAACGATTTGTTTGCAGGTACAAAATGAAAGTAGGTAGGGCTGAAATGCCAATGTGGACACAAAATAAGGGCATGACCTGCTGAAAGGGAGAATTGATCCACAGCCTCCTTTGAAAGGATTAAAAGTAGACGACTGCAACACAAAAAGCCAACTAAGACATTTCCAGCAACTTTGAAGGAACACAATTAAGGAAGAGTTGCACTTCTTATTGAGTTGTATTAATAAGACATGCTATCAAGATATCGACCACTTCTGAAAAATGCATACCATGGTAAAAAAAAAAAAAAAAAAAAAAAATCTGTATGAATGCCTTGGAACGCTCTGGAGTCTATCGGTGGTGAAATTCTAAACTAACCCCTCTGGTGCGAATCGAAAACATGTTCTGCATCTTCTGCGATACATTGGAAACTAATGTTGTATACACCGTGTTCCAAGTTATTATGCAAATTGTATTTAAATGTCATAAAGATTAAATTTTTTGTTGTGCTATTAAATTTATTGATGTTCTTGTGTGTCACTATAATTAATTTCAGAGAGCTGGTTGATTAGTTTGTTGAGCTCAATTAAAGGAAATCTACTTAAGAAGGTTGTTCCACATTATTAAGCAGGACACAAGTTTCAAGCAATATGGGAAAGAGAAATGATCTCTGACGAAAATCATCAGAGTGCAGTGCCATATGACAAGGTATGAAAACTGTAGATATTTAACGAAAACTGAAGCGTTATCGTACTGCAAAGAGATTTGTGTCTGATTCAGAACAAAGATGGGTTTTTGCAGATCAAGGCATAATGAGGAAGGTTTCTGTTAGACAAATTCATCGGATTAAGAGAGCAGCTGCTAAAATGCCCTTACAAAGCAGCAAACAGTTACGTGAAGCTGCTGGTGCCTCTGGAACCTCCAGGTGGAGGATCCTCCAGAGGCTTGTTGTGCATGAACCTACTATTGGGCCACCCCTAACCAGAGCTCACAAGCAGAAACGGTCGCAGTGGGCCCAGCCGTACATGAAGATTCATTTTCAAACAGACTTGTTCACTGATGACTGCTGTGCAACCGTGGATGGTCCAGATGGACGCAGTAGTGGATGGGTGGTGGATGGTCACCACGTCCCAACACGCTGTGACGTCAGCAAGGAGGTGGTGGAGTCGTGTTTTGGGCCAAAATCATGGGGAGAGAATCATTGGTCGGCCCCTTTAGGGTCCGACCAATGATTGAAGGTGTGAAAATGACCTCAGCAAAGTATATGGACTTTCTGACTGATCACTTTGTTTCATGGTTCAAAAGGAAGAGCCGTGCCTTCAGTAGCAAAATCATCTTCATGCATGACAATACATGCTGTAAGGAATCCCACTGTGCCATTGGCTGCTATGGGCATAAAAGGGGAGAAACTCATGGTGTGGTCACCATCCTCCTCTGACCTCAACCCTATTGAGAACCTTTGGAGTTTCCTCAAGCAGAAGATCTGAGGATGGGATGCAGTTCAGATCAAAACAGCTCTGGGAAGGTTTTCTGACATCCTGCAAAGAAATTCAAGCAGAAACGATCCACAAACTCACAAGTTCAATGGATGCAAGAATTGTGCAGGTGATGTCAAAGAAGGGGTCCAATGTTAACATGTGACTCGATCTGTTAAGATGTTTTACATTGAAATAGCTTTTGATTTTAGTAAATGTGACCACTTAATGCTGAACATTTGAAGAATGACCGTTTGCAGTTCTTTATAATCCATAAAATGTTTAGAAAATCTGCTGTGCATAATAATGTGGAACAGTACATTTTGAGTTTTTTTTTTTCTTTGAAAAAAAATACTGTTATCATTGGGAGTTTTGTTCAGTAAAATTTGATTTGTACTGTAATAGTTTATGGCTTGAAGATTATACTGACCATCATTTGTATTGACCATTTAAGAAAATCTGAGAAAATATCACTTGCATAATAATTTGAAACACAGTGTAAACACTACAACAGTTCTGTCTGGAGACATAAATCTTAAGGACGCATGTTTTTTTTTAATCTTGTTAAAGCTAAGATCCAACGTATTACAATGAATAATAAAACTAATAAATCTAAATATATGGATGCATATAATCATGTGAACAAGTTAAAATGATCCCAACTAAACAAAAATCAGCATTTAAGTCAAACAACTTGTTTCTAAAGAAGTTAATGAATCACAGCAATTAGTCGATAATTAAAAATACATATATTTATCAAATTAAACTAAAAAAACTGACTGTTTTTTATACCTGTGGAGAAGCTATTAAATTTTTAACAAGACCAGAGAAAGGGAGCATTTGAGTAATCTAAACTGTAAGAAAAGGAACTTTTTATTAAAGTACCATCATTATTGTCTGAAAATAGGCACAGTTAACGCCATCGGTGTTCTTTAGGTGACATTGAGTATTCTTGGTAACATTTTTAATTTCAAAAACAAATTACAATCAAATATAAGCCCCATATCTTTTATTTTAATCATATAGTTCTCTCTTAATGTAAGTTTCTCTGTCTGTCTCTGAAGGTTATTACCATTATTAACTTCAGTTTTGTCCTCATTGATCTTAGATTCGCAATATGTTTGAATTAAAAAGTGCAGGTAGGCAAAACTACATGATAACGTAAAGCTGGGTACCAATACCACAGCTTTTAACGATCCCAGCATTTCTAAGTTAAAATGTTTAGGGCCTAAAATAGAATCTTAGAATCAATAGAAACTCTGCATTTCACTTTATAATGTGCATGCTGCAAATGTTGCACTTATAATCTTTAAATTAAAATTAAAGCTGAAGTGATTAACAAGTAATACTTCCTCTGCGCTATGACTGGATATGAAACCAGATAGATTTTTAAAAATATATATATTTTTTGTGGTCAGAACATGTCACTTATTAAAAACAAGTTTGAAAACCTTGATTGAAAAAAGTAACAGACTCACAGTCAGTCTGCAGTCTCCTAAAAGCATGGAGGCATCGAGGTTACCTCTCTTAAAAGTGGTGCTAAAGAACACATCTGAAGATAATTGCTATCAGTGTTCAGCCAGTTTTTCTCCAAAAAGCCCAAGAAGGATAGTGTATGCTTAAGGCAGATGGATGGAGCATCCGGACCGCTGCGGCTTGAGGACCATCTGTTCCACCGAGATGGGAAAACAGCCTGAAATAACGCAATGTGACTGGCTATCAGGAAAAAACAACGACCCAACACACCGTTATGGAGGAAAAACTTGGTCTTATTACATATTTATTTATATTCTCACATACTTTTTACATATTTATTTCTGATCATATGTAAATGAAGAATAGGATGTAGGTAGAGCGTAGTAAAGGAATGTAATTTATCTCTTTTTTAAACCCATTTATTCAGAAGAGCGTCTTCTTTTTAAGTCAATTATATTCACACTCCCAATAAACAAGCTACAACAAAGATTTTTTTTTTCAGCCAACATATAAAACTATCATTTTAAACACCTAAGGTAGATGAATAACTAGGGGTGAAAATGATAAACTGCAACAAACAGCCATGACCTGTAGATAATTTGTGTGCGCGCGTGTAGGGGTGTGTGTAAAGGGTCATTTTTACTGGTAAAGATTTGAGGCGATGTGTACATTACACACGCATACACAACATACACACAACAGTTTCTACACGGCTATCATGCTTCAGCAGGACCACATCTTAAGTCCGTTGTTTGTTTTTTTTTCTATTTCTAACTTCCACAAGCGGGTCAAAAACTGCAAAGGGGAAATTCCTTCAAAAATATTCGGCTCAATGAGTTTTACACATTTCTAAATGCAGGGAGGAAAAAGAAACTGCACTAAGGATTAATGAAGAGGAAAGTCCGACAAATTCTGAGCCAAATGACGTCTCAGGGAAGCCGGGGCAATGCACTAGCATTTCCATTTCTGAACCACAAAACAAAATAAGACAAAAAAAAAAACAAAACAAAAAAAAAAAACACGTTTCCCTCTCTCAAGACTACAAGCCCCATTTCTTTCCTCCCCAGTTATTGGTTATGTGAGAAAAAAATTAAACGCTCATCTCCAAATAGCTTTTAACAAAGTATAATGATCCTTGCATCCAAATCCTCTCAAGGCTGAAGCTATCCTTTTTGCTAGGGCACATGTTTTTTTAACCACAGTTTTTTGTTCCACTCAACTTTCCATGAATATTCTCAAATTCAGCACTTTGAACAACCAGCTTATTTAGTGAAGAGCTTTTGTTGCTTACCCTCCTCGTGAAGGGCGTCAAATATCTGCATGATTGTGTACGATCCAACATAATATTTCTTATTAGTCTTGTATAATATTCTAAGTTTAGGCTTTCTTATCAAAATTTGCAAAAAAATAATCAATTAAAATGTGGTCTGGATTCATTGAATACACAAGTTTCATATTTCAAAAGGAATTGCTAAAATAAATGAACTTTAAGATGCTATTCTATTTATTGAGAGGAACCTTTAACCTTTGCTACTCCAAATCAGTGTGACATGCAAAATACAGCTCAAACAGGAAAGGTAGGATGCTTATTATGCTGTGCTATTAACTGTAGTTGTGTATATTCAGAGAAATGTTCAGAAATCATAAAACAAAAGGTCAAAAAGCAAAGCAAGTGAGCAGTTTTGATCCCAGGCATGAGCTCTTTTGATTGGCTGATTTCAATAAAGGCAACAAATAAATAAAAAAAATAAAAATCATTACAAGTAAAAGAAAAAAAATTTCTTTGGTGCTCTCAATTATAAAAAAAAAAAACAAACAAACAAAAAAAACAGAACAAATAAAAAGCAGAAGTTCCTCAAATGCCCAGTCAGTTCTTAACATGTTTGCGTTTCAATGAGTAAACACTTCCTTCCTTAAACAAGAGCTCTGAAAACATTAATGAGCACAACAACCGATCATACATTTAAAAATAAAAAAAGGACATGACATTTATTTATCCACAGGTTTAAACAAATCCTGCACCGTGTAATTATTAACATATGTTTCCCCATTATTGATCACAAACAACAAGGGAAGGAATTTCTTTTTTTTTTGTTGAGTTGTGCAACACTATCATGCATTGAATCAATGAATATGAGAAGAGACAAAGAAGGGTTTGGATTCAAACTCAGCTGGTAAGTCCAAGAGCTTGGTCCTACAATAATGCATATAGTTGAAATTGTTCCTGAAGAAGTCTGGGGTTCATCTGGGTTACTCAACTTAACAAAACCAGAACTAACTGGAGGATGGGAATGAGGGTAAACAAAGCAACTAGCTTTTCCAGGTTTGAAGCCATTTGCCTGCATCACTGTTTTATGTTGGGATTATAGCACCACTCCAGCGGCTAACACTGCCTCCTTAGGAATACAAGGAATCACGCAGGAAAACAACAAAAAGGAGGTGGGTATTAGTGTTGATGGAAGATGCTTCTTCTTACAGTGGATAAACAATAAAAAGCTGATGGGGTTAATTTTCCCCGATGCACAAGAATGTCGACGGTATTTCCTTGTGAGCACGTATGAAGATGCAGAGTTGGACCACTTTTAAGAAATGTCCTCAGCGAGATGTGACGTTGCCAAGAAAAGAAGGGGGGAAAAAAGATAGGAGGTGGTCCATTTTCACTGAGAAGTAATATCCTCGTGGACAAACCGCACCTGGTTTATGAGGGCTGGTCCTTCTGCAGAGAGGAGATGTCCAGAGGGGGAGGGGCGCGGCCGCTCCACTCCTTCAGCTGTCCATCCTTGAAGAGGAGATTGATGGAGGGCAGAGGGACGCCGGACTCGGCCGGAGGCTGGCTGAGAGGGTTCAACACACCGCTGTCCGGGTCGGGCGGCTGGCCGCCGTCCTGTCAATACAGGGCAAAGTTCACGGCTGAGAATACCAGTACGAGACAGGGATGTGTGCCTCATGGAGACTGGTTCAAGGTTTAAGGGATCTATATTTAATCGACACGATTACAGAGTTTTTTGCAGTAAATCACCATCATTTAATCTAAAGTCTCTAATATGTGCAGGCAACATGCCAAGAATATTGTATTAATGGAAGTTAATAAGCACAAAAAAACTGTAGCCCACATGGAAAAAAGAAAGAATTTCAGTCAAACAATTTTCAGCTGCATTGTCACAAACTTGCATCAAGTTCAACTGTACATTAAACATACAGTTTCAAAATACCTAGCTTCGAACAATGCCAGAAAATGCACATAAAATCAATGAATTATTATTTTTTGTTTGCAATATCCTCTACAATGCCATTCATAAATAAAAAAAAAAAGAAAGTGAATTGGCTGCTACAGCTTCCAGTCCGTGTAATATGATTAGTGGTCGCAAGAGACAGCAGCTGAAATTTTTCAATTATGCCAAGGTTGAAAATTCTAATTATTTTATCAATCAGCATTTTTCTGACAGCTTTCTTATTGGTGATATTACACAATGTTCTCCACCACTCTCCATAAACTTTAGTATCGCAGTCACTACAAGCCTACTATAGCAACCTACTGGTCAAATAATTGGTATATTTTGATTTTTCGATGACAACTGCAAGTTTAAGATCTCCCTGTGTCAACAACAGCAACTCTATTATTCAGGTGAACTGAAGTGTTGCTATGTAAAATCTAGTTTATGAGGCTAAAAGAAAAAGGGAAAACAAAACTGATACATCTGAACAAGAGCATGAAGCAGAAATGACCAGAATTTACCATATAAATAATAGTAATTTCGCAATCTGATATTATCATAATTGTCACTTTTCGCTACAGATAACTAGGTTGAAAGCTTACAGGGTATGTGCAATCATGCACATAAATACAATAAATTGTCTTTAAACTTCTGGTTCTGCTTAAAATTTGAATCCCAAGGTTTCATTCAGTTAAAAAACAAACTTTAATGCAGCCATTACCTGTCTTTTTTCATCTTTTATCATGGCTGCCTTATTATTTTGGGATCTTTCAAAAGTTGGAAACTTTTCATGAAAATGAAAAAGAATTTATGGGAATAAAAAGGAAGAATTTGTCCTTAAATTCAGGCTCTATATTCTTGCTGGACAATGTTTTTCCATTTCAGCTCAAACTTAAGAAACGGCGACTAAGAGCTCTTACCTGGAACGAATGAACAAAACTCAGCACTTTCAGTGATAGCTTTCGGCTTGAGTGAAGAAGCTCCTGAAGGCTGAAAAAGCAACAACAAAACTCAAGTCTAGCAGCACAACTCTTTTCAAACGCTTCATCCAAAAGTGACAGAGACTTTAGGTTTTACCTTTCGCTGCTGCAAAGCTTGTGTGAGGCAATCTTTCGACACACTCTGCGGTTGAGTTCGGAGCTGAAGAGGGGCATGCCAAAGCACAGTTCAAGAGGGACCCACTCATCTTCAGATGAAAGAGCTGAGAGAGATTGGCAAGGAAGAAACAACACGAGACGCTCAAAAGAAAGGCCTGGTTTTGAATTCAGACAGCAACACTTGTCACACTGCAGCCCCAACTGTCCGACCTCTTTCACAAGTCCTCTAACTCTCAAAAAAAAAAAAACTCAGTCAATACTTGCAAATATTTTTAAGGAAAAATAAAATGCACCTACTGTCTGTCTTTCCTTTTCCCTCGCCGTTCTCTTCGGTCACAAGCTCAAATGATTCTGTGCTGCCGTTGGTGTCCAGGCCTCCTCCTAGATGGGTTTCTCCTTGAACACAAACAATAAATAAAGATCAATGCCAGGTTTTACAATCATTTACTTTTGTGAGCCAACACTGGAAAATTATTAAAATCTGGTGATTTAAAGCAGGAGTGAGATTCAGTCCCAAAAGGCTAAGAATGTTTCTTTCACTTTCATTAGCAAAGGCTATGACCATAAAAAGCACATAATTAAGCAGACAAACAGCGTAATTAAACTGGACTATGAGGAATATTTATCTAATTTGCACCATTAGGGCCATTGGCTGTAACAAGCGAGGACATTGCAGCTAATTTCACAATAACTCTTGTCTGTTAAGCAGCCAGAAAGATGCATCTGTTGGGCCGCGTGTATGTGTGCTTGCTCGTCTTACCTCTACACTCAGCGCTTTCGCTGGTCCTGCGACGGTGCCTGTTGTTGGAGTTCAGCATGGTGATGTAACCACACTGGTGCTCCAGATCCACGTGCTCCTTCAGCTTCCGAAGCGCTTTGTGCACACACATGTTGGAGTAGGAGAACTCTGCATGGCAAGCAGACGTCAAATATAAATAATGCGTTCTGCTAGACTCCAGAGAGTTCAAGGCATCAGGTGGCAAAAACTCCAAGTCTTAAGTATTTCACACACATTGTACTTTCTCTTTTGATATTAAACAGCAACAAATTGTCACAGCAAAAATCGAGGTTGCAGTAGATATATAATAAGCATGTGTGGACATCCTGACAGTGAAACTAGACGCATGTTGATCCTCTTGTTAGAAAACTAATCAATCCATTTAAGCCATCTTCACACAGGGTTAAAATCAGGGGAGGTTTCTGCACCTCCAACATCAATTTTTGCTTTCTAGTCGATTATGTGAGACGATGAATACTAGCCAAATTTGAAGAACGATTTAACTAACACATGTATGAGTAAGTTGGTTATTGCACTGGAGCAAAGTGTTTAAGCTGCAGCTGCTACAAACAAACCCAGATGTCAACCAGATAAGCTAATTGAGTAGTAAATCAATAAAGAGTGAAAATATATGGTTCATTATCTTCTTCATACAGAACCCTAAAAGTTTGATACTTTCTAATCTCAGAGGCCATTTTCAAGGTATTTTAACCTCATAGTAACACTAAAAACAGTTTTCATATAGAATAAATAGCTATCCTTTTTAAAAAGGTGTCATTTCTTCAACCAAAATTAAGCCATGTGTTAAAAGATTTCATAACCTGACGCAGAAACTCTCTCACCTCCCTTCAGATCCTCCTCGTCAAAAGGAAATGGGATATGAACGGTTTCTCCATGACCATGCATACCGTGACCCTGAAGAATACACACAAACGCACAGTTTTGTTTTAAACTCACCGTGACTTGGTAAGAAAATCTCTTCAAATTGATGATTAGGAATTTTTACAAGACAGGAAAAAGTTAATAAATGGGTTGTCAAATTCATAAAATATATGTCTTGCAATGAAGCAAACTGTAACAAGGAATTAAATATTGTAAATCTTCAGGTAGTACATATTCTGAACCATGCAGTTGGCCTTTTTTATGTTTTGCACGAAGTTATAAGCAGTGTTGTATTTGTTGTCACTCTGACCAAGTAAAAATTGAACAGCATTGTTAAGAACTCTTTTCATATTGTTAACCAAGCAGCCAAAGTTCCTCATAAAAGTGAGAAATATTTCTTATTATTTCTATGGAAACAAAACATGAAGAAACTAGCTCAGAGCCACCAACATTTCTCATGACTGTAACCCTGTCCAATCATGACTTTTGAAATTACAATAAAACTGAACCGAATTTACCTGGATTAGGACAGCAGAGTGTGTGAGAGCGTCATTCAGCATTGTCAGAACATTGGATGTAGGGACGACACCAGGGTCATGACCCCAAGAGGTGATCAGCAGCCTGTCGTAGGCCTAAAGAGAGAAAAATTAACAAATGATAGATTCTTCTACAACTGTCAATGACTATTCTCTACTAAATAATACTAAATTCAATTACATGAACTCGGTAAAACGAAAGTATCCGTCTTTCCATTCTAGGGTTTAATGAATAAACATTACCAAACCCTAATTTATCTAAATATAAAGTGCATACGATCTCCAAAGCTAAATATTTAACATAAAATCAATGTTTTCCATCCTTTACAATGCCACTTATAATTAAAAAAAGAGACTGAGTTGGCTGCTAAAGCTTCCAGTCTGAGTGATATGACTTGTGATTACAACAGAGAGCAGCTGAAACCTCACTGGCAAATTTTATGACATTAAAAACAAACCTGGGTGTCTCTATGGCAGCAAATTTTCTGTAGATTTTCTCTGAACACACTCAAAAGGAACCCCAGTAAAATATGTTTAACAATGAAATACAAATAAGCAATGCGTCATCAAAACAGGGAACAGATGCATTAGCAGTTTGGGTAGCTACTCTGCATAAAAACATTGTCAGAAGACTTAATGTGTCAAGTCAGATGTCTCTTTAGTAGCACATTAGTAACAAAACAAGTAGCTCAGAGTTGGAGCAGAATATTAAAGGAGTCTTGCAGAAACTCTAGCCATGAGTGTAGTTGAGACTGCGTTATCTGGAACGTCATTGCCGAGTTATGAAGGACAAATTCACAGTACTAATGTAGACTATGTAATACTGATGAAACATAGGGAGTTTTCCAGCACAGATTGAATTAACTTTAATGAAATATCACACAGTGACTGTATCAGCAATTGCCTTAAATGTATTTTCTTGAATGGCTAAAGTCAAGGAACAAACAAATGTTCTGATGTTAACTTCCGTAGTAAACAGTACAGTTGTTTTTCACAAGAGCGGGTTGGCATTGCATTCCTATCGAGGACTTCATTTGCATATCGCAGGTATTCTGCAGAGGATTTATAGTACTATTTTCTCTCTTGCTCTATTCTCACACATTCCCAAGATCAAATTTAAAGCCTAACTGGAGGACATATATTAGTTCACCGTAACGTATTATCAGAAAGGACTTGCTGCTTTATTAAGAAATGAAGGTTGGAGAGGACATAGGAGGCAGCGAATGATCCAATTACCTGCCTGTGATTGAAAGCAAGGTCAAAACTAAACATACACCTGCCCGCAGCTCCTAAGAGCAGCTATTGTTTACCTTAATGTGAGACTTTTACTATCTGTCCCTTTAACCTTCTTGCTACCATTTTTACTCCCGTTATCTGAACAACCATTAACCTGGGCTCACCTGGAAAATGTCTGGCAGTTTTCTGAGCCTGGAGCCCTTGGAGAGCAGCAGCGACGGCGGGCCTTGGCCCGTCACGTGGTACAGATACAGCTTGAACCAGATGGAGCTCACCTCAGGGATGGCTGGGCCAATGTGCTGCAGGAAGAAACAAATACACATGTAAATAATCAGATGAGGGGGAGAGGAAAAAGAGCCAACGCATCAAAAAACAAACAGACTGTTCGGTTATTAGTCGCATAAATTCATGCATTGAAATAACAAAAAGATTTGAGTGGAAACAAGGAGAATTCTTCTTATTTCACTTGAGCGAGTCGCAGCAGTGTGAGAATAAGCAACAGCATGAATGGCACAACAAGAGTTTAACTTGTCTTCCTCTGTCTCGCTGGGCTCAGCTAGAAAGCTGGAGGAGAGCCAGGCAGAGGAATTACTCATGAGCCTCGCCTCCCGCCTTCCTCCTCTCTTTGTGCAGCCTTGTTGTTGAGGCAACTGCAGGCTGAGAATTCGCCAAGTGTACACACACACACACATTTATAGATAACTCTGGAAACTCAAATGTGTACACCAGGCAAGATGGCAAACAAAACAAAACTCCCTCCCCCCAGTTTCACCTCCAACACATTATCTGTCACATAACATGCAAACAAAAACAGCTCCTTCATGTCTTTACGCACGCAGAAACAACACAATGTCCCTTCTGTTCCCTCTTCCTCCAGGCTTCATACCTGAGGTGTGCAGCTGCTGATGGGTCTGATCTCGTTGCTGAGCGGCGCCATTGAGACCAGCAGCTTGTAGTTTTTGTTGAGGACGCGGCTGCAGGTGGCCTGGTCCAGACCCAGCAGGCTCTCACAGCGCAGCATGTCCAAAGGAAAACCTGGAGACATGGAGGGGGGGGGGAGTCAGCAATCCTTTAGAAAATGGGACTAGAATCAAAAACAAGCGGTAAGAGTGGATGGATTTATATAAATGTAACAGTTTACTGCAACTCCTAGCAGCAACTGCTTAAGCTTTTCCCTCCATCTTTGCTAAATCCTACAACAGCGCTTCTCTTTGAAAACATGAGAAATAAATTTTGCACTTAAACTATAGCATTGAAAACGAAAGTTACGTATATAACTACGGTTCTATGAATCCCGGCTGACCGCCAGAGGGCGGTGCTGAAAGCACTGAATGTTCCCTTCGTGCATGCACCGTTCAAGCACTAATATCAACAGAGTCACAGTTGTGACATATCGGAGATCAATCAGAGGCTATATAGCTTGACGTCATCCAAGGCTCTATTCCTACAGAATCTTCTCGCAAAATGCAAAAATTCTGAGTGACAGAGAATCTCTGGCGGTCATCCCTACTGACCGCCAGAGGGTGATGCTGAAAGCACTGAATGACTAATATCAGCGATGTCACAAGGAATCCTGAGCACATACCTCACTGAGAAGGCCCAGAGGACCCTTGTAAAAGAGCCTGGTCTAGAGGATGAGAGGAGACCACATTCACATTGTACAATCTAGTGAACGTGCTCGGAGAAGCCCATGATGCAGCAGCATATATAGCTTCCAGTGGAACTCCTCTCACGGCTGCCCAGGAAGTGGAAACGCTCCTGGTAGAGTGTGCCTTCACACCGACTGGCCGGGGGCGGCACCCTGCAGCGTAGGCGTGGCAGATGACATCCACAATCCAATGGGAAAGACACTGTTTGGTCAGAGGACAACCTAATCTAGGGCCCCCATAACACAAGAACAGCTGGTCTGAGCATCATAAGCAGCAGTGGCTGCAATATATGCCTCCAGTGTGCTCACTGGGCACGGTAACTCAGAACTATCACCAGCTTCCCCTGAAGCACCAATCTCAATGGTTGGCTACAATAAAAATGAGAAAACACTTCAGGGACAAACGCCGGGTTTGGCCACAAGGTAACACCAGAGCCATCTGAACTCCATCTGAGACATGATGAGCTGACAGAAAGAGCATGTAGCTCACTGACCCTCTTAGCTGAGACAATAATCAATAATCATCTACGGCATGTTTCTGTCGATATGGACTGAGCTAGCCAGACCTGTCGGCAAGCCTGGACTAGAAAAGACATCATACACCCAAGCTCTCTGGTCATCAATGCAAAGGCCTGAAGCGCTGCATCGCTAAAGCCCATAGCACTGCCCTACTGGTATCCTGAAGGGATGCGAAAGGGCAAACATGAGGTGCGCCAAGGAATTGCCAAGGTGGCCGACACGTGCTCCTGCATTATACGCTTTACAGAGGAAGCCATCTGTAATACGACATTGAGCCTGCGGGCACCGAACATCATCACGCAGGGCTTCATCTGGGGACACAATGAGCGAGGCAGCAGGTTCGACCGTAGGCATGCAATCCAAGCCTTCCTTGACCGACTCATGCACAGCTGCCAACACCCGACCATCGGTGGAGAGACGTGAAAAGGCTTTAGGGTCCCACCAACAAGCATTCAACTCCCTGTGGTACTCCTCTGATGGAGGGACAGAAAAGGGAGTAGGGGCTCGTCCGTGCCTGAAAAAGGCACTGCCAGGAGCGGACTCCACCACTTGCGGGACATCCAGCTGCAGCTGTCTCAAGGCCATATGCATGATGTCTTACATTGAACTGTCACCAGAGCCACTCGCCGCACTCTGAGACAAAGAGCATGAGCCAGTCTCCAAAGCGCGAGACGACTGTGCCTCCTCCTCCTCCTCATTCCCAAAGTAAGAGGCAGAGGCAGCCAAAGACAGCACACCCTCCTCCACAGTTAACTCTGGCATAGGTGGGGAAGAGAACCCAGTCATGGGAACATCCACCTCAGGTGCCTGAAAAAGGGATTTCATCTCCGCCAACTCTGCAGACAACCTTGTGGCAAGACCCTGGTCACACTTTCCTCGCCTCTTCTTAGGAGGAGCTACAGAGGTAGTGGTCTCATTTCTGCACTTAGAGCGCGTAGGAGTGGCCACCTGCCCAGAAGGTGGAAGGTAATTTGGAAGGTAAAAAATAAAACTGGGAGAGGGGGCGAAAACGCTGTCGTCACCAATTAAATAAACAGGGAGGAGCAACACGTAGCCCAACCCAGAACAGGAGGCTTGCTGAAATTGGGAGAGGGGGTGAGACGCTGCCGTCACCAATTACAGGAAAAAAAAAAAAAAAAAACAGCGGACAAACGACAGACAGGCACGGTCAGCTACGTCTAGTATAGGATGAAAAACAAATCAAGATTGGGAGAGGGGGCGGAGAACGCTACCATCACCAATCACAATAAAACAGCAACAAAGGGGCTGACACCGTCAGCTATGTCCAGAACACAGGACGAAAAAAATAAAACTGGGAGACGGGAGCGAAAACACTGCCGTCACCAATTAAAGCAGCAAATGAAGAGTCAGGTGAGCCCAACACAAAACTACGATCATCAATCGTAGTTTTGTGCTGGGCCCCCTCTCCCAATTCGGCTGAAATTGGGAGAGGGGCGAGACACTACCGTCACCAATTACAGAAAAAAAACAGTGGACCAACGACAGACAGAAGCGGTCAGCTACGTCCAGTACAGGACGAAAAACAAATAAAGATCGGGAGAGGGGGCATGAATGCTGCCGTCACCAATTAAATAAACACAGAGAGGCAACACGTAGCCCAACCCAGAACAAAAGAAGGTGGCACTGATGCTGTTCTCTGAAATCTCATTTTAGGAGGTTCAAAACAGCATCTTCTCCAAGTTAACACTTCTTAATTACTTAGATTAATTTGTTTCCTGAATGAATAGTTAACATAAAACACTTGTAAAAACATTTTGGCTTCACTCAGCAGGTTCACCTGCTTAAGGACGACAATGCAGTAAGACAATCAGAAGCGAGGCATGAAGCCAAATCAAACAAAACGCATCTGGTGTCACAACGGTTGCTACGCAGAACCCAGAGGTTTACTTTGCTGAGACAGAAGGACAAACTCTGCGCTTCTCCACCTTGAGACAGCAGACAAACAACGCGACTCTAAATTCAGTCGTTTACATGGGAATATTTAACTACGAAGAGATAATCGTTAAAGACAGCTTTGGGTGGATCGGAGATGTGGTCTGCCAATAACTGGACAGAAACAGGATCCACTTTCTCTTTGAAGCTACCAGATGAGGTTTTAATTACCTATCGATTTTAAGACCATAGGACATTAGTGGACAAAATACTCATTTACCAACAGCTGCTCAAAACAAGCGTTGTAAAGACAGCTAAAAGTAAATTAATAGTAACAGAGACAATAAGAACAATTTATTTAAATCTTAAAATAACTACTGGTTGAGGTTTGCAGTCTGTTTGCAAACACTACGTCGTTTTTCCTTTCTAAATTTAACTTGGAAAATTAACTGAAATTACAGCAAAAATAAGGAAATTATTCTCTAAACGTAGCATCACGTTATCTCAAATACAATCATTAAATTGTTAAAAAACAAAATAAATTAGGATATAAATTAGGAAAAAATAAAAAAAAACATCTACAAAACTTCACACAGAAGGAGACTAAATTTGTTTTGAAGGCAAATTATAAATATAAAAATTCTTATTTTAATTGGCTGTCCATTTTAGCTAATTACATTCAAATCCCTGAGAAAGAATTTCACTTAGACAAATTTCTATTTAAAGAATACACAGATATTTTGGTAAGATAAAGATTATTGTGGCACCTTTTTCCTCTTCTTTTTCTCACTAAGTCAACTTATAAAAAAATTCTGCAACATTCACAATGTTTTAACTTTGTATCAGAGGTTTTTGATAAGCATATATTCCCTCTGGATTGCAACCCTCAGCGGTTGAACATTTCTGCTTCTGCTTCACTGTTCCCAAGTGCAGGTTTGAATGATTCCTTTTTTAATAATCATTGCAAAATGTTGCCTGGAATTGATAATAAATGATGTCACTGGCAGAAAATTGCTTACGGCGTGAACGTGAAAACAGAAAACTAGGTGAAAATGTTCACTTGTATTTACTTTGCTGCTCAAATAAAGATGGAAATCATGATCGATAATCCAGAGTAGAACTGCAGCAGCAAATTAGAAAAGATCATTCACAGTAATGACGTTATATGTTTAATGTTTGCTAAATAATATACAAATATTCAATACTTTAATAAAATTCTGTACGGCACCTGCTCATATCTTGCAAAGTTGCTTTAAAGGTTGCCTTGAAAGTCCGTTAAAAGTGTAAACTTTGCATTATTTTGTAAATCATGACACTTTAATGCAAAGTTGGCACTTTTAATGAAATTTCAATGCAACTTTTAGACCAACTTTGCATTAAAAGTGTCATTATTTATCGAATGACACTTTATGTCAACAGTTATAAAGGGCCATAAGGACTTCATCATGTTATGACAAATGTTATAACAGTGTTCTGTCAGTCTATGCACACCCTGTCAAATAAAGTGTTACCCAAAGTTCAGACGTCTGTGGATGTAAGAGGGGTAAGAATATTTTTGCATACTGTCAATCGTTAAGATACAACAAGAGATGAGATAAATAAAGACATACGACAGGATAAATACCTATATTTGGAATATCAGGTCCTTGATCCTGAGTGAGTTCTTTGTTGTAGCGCAGAAAGAGGATGGTGTTTTTAAGGGTGAGAGCGTGGTCAAAGTAACGCTGAGCCTCACCCTCTGCTGTGCTCTCCACCTGAGTAAGAAAAAAAAACAAGCATTTAAAAAAAAGATTCCTACTGGTTTCTAAAGGGAAATGACAACATTTGAAAAACTTTTAAATTTACATCTAATGTAATCTAAAAAATAAATATTTGAACTCGCCTTCTCCAACTCAGCCAGGAAGCTATCAAGAGTCTCGTCAGACAGCTTCCCCACCTCAAACATGGTCACAGCGTGGCTCTTCAGGTTCTGATAGGACAACACCACAAGTATGCATATATCAAACACATTTCTGGTAATTTTCTGGTAAAAAATAAAGTTGTGTGTTTCATTTTTGCACAGACCGGAGACAGGTTGCCCATCATGAGGAATGCGGTGAGCGTGGAGTCAAAGAGGAAGGCGATCCTCTTAGTGGGAGCTGCCGGGATGCTCAGGCTGCTAACGCTGCCCGTGTCTCCTGCTGAGAGAGGAAAATAATTAATATGGCAGGAAAAATTGTAATACTGCTGAGCAATACTATTAACACGTTACAACAAGCCAATTAGCAGTCAATTACTCTTCCTAATTTTAGAAATTAGCATCTGATTTAGTAAAAATAATGTATTTATGTATCCCTCTCAGAAAGCTTAATTTAAACTTATTAGCATGTTAAATGTTGTTGAGCAACAACTCCTTTGATAATATCCAATTTGCAAGAAAGTCTGCCAGCTTAATGTGCACAACATTAAAATTAGGCCAAAATGAGACCAATTTAGACAAACACCTATTAGTGTGAAAATTACTTTTAGCAGCGTTGCTGAACTTTCTTGGGGATTAATTAGTGGTGCAGCTTGCAAGACCAGAAGTAGCAATCATAAAGTGTCCCATGTGCACATGTCAGCAAGTGTAATTATTTGCATACGTTGCAGAATATGCGTGTGTGAGTGGGTGTGAGACCTTGGTCTTCCAGGCTTGTGGTGTCTGTGTCTGTGGCCGAGGAGCCGCCCTCCATGACGGGACTGCCCTGTTCCCAGGATAGCAGCATCTTCTGGGGGTCCATGGTGCTCCTACAGCACAACATCATGACACTTTGACAGTGCATTGCTGGGATTTTCTTAAACCATAATCAGCTATTCAAATCAGATTTTTACATTTGTAAAACTGTGTGGTGCTCAGAAAGTAAAGAAAGCGCTTACTTGAGCCTGTTAACGGATGGGGCATTCTTCCAGCTGGGGTGAAGCTGCTCAGAGCTGAACACCTGACCTTTCTTCACTGCGAAGCCGAGACGACAGTACATGGAAACCGCGTTCTGATGGAACAAAAGAGGAAAACACACTCTATATGAAACTTAGCATTGTTGAATCATTTCTTTCAGGCAATTATATCTGATACGCTGATAAAAAGCTGTGACGAACTGCTGATAAAGTGTCAGCATATACTAATAAAGCATGTTGTAACACAGCTGTATTAGCATTAGCATTAAGTTTGCAGTTCTTCAGTCGCAAACCTGGCTCATCTCTGCAGAAAGGATGGGATATCTGGTCAAGAAAGTGAAGCTGAATCTGAAGCTGAATGTGAATTTTTTATGATCAATGAAGGATGGCTAAAGGATGACTTATTGAAGTTCATAATTCTCTTCCTGATATATTGGCTGACTTCTTCTAATTTTTCTATGACATATCATGAGGAGTGTGCCAGCAATCTCAAATTTAGATCAAGTTTACAATGACATAAATTCATCATCTGGGCCTTCCCAAACTGAAGTTATGGTCATTTTTGTGAATGTAACCTTCCGACTTTGAAGTGAAAAATAAAAAAATAAAAACAGAAAAAACTCCCTCATTCCTCTTACATTTGGCAAACAGGGATAATTTATGAAATCCAACTGCAATAAAAGCAAAAGGTTTTTGTCTGATTTAATTTCAGACAATAAGAATGATGGATGGCTTTATGAACAGATGGACGGACAGACCTCTTAGTTTACAAAACATGGAAAACATTTTGGAGTTACAAATACTTTATCCTGTCTGCTTTTTTATCCATATTTTTTATATTATGTGGGAATCTTTTTTTAGGAAAAGTTACCTACTCACATTCACATGTAAGGTACTTTGCCATTTACAAGACAATTTCAAATCTCACAGAGCAATAACACCATACACACACAAACTTAAAAGCATGACAGACTATTAATCAGTAAATACAAGTTTCTTCACCTTAAACACTTATCATCTAAGGTCAACATAGCAATTGTGACCCAGAATCCTTCCTGGGACACAGATTGTATGTACTGCCCCTACAGTAAAGATAGTGTGACTTTTATGTCATCTTCATCTCAGAGCTCTGCATGGAGAAACTAGATCAGCATGACCACCACGACATTGCAGGGTGAGTGGGATTCATAATCTTTAAGGTTGGAAAAATAAAACTCTCTGGACAGTGTTTAACTACACTAAGGCCAATTATGATCACAACACTGTTTATTATACAAACCTGGACTTAAAGACCTCTTTAAGCTTATCTTTTTGTTTATACATCGGAAATTAACTGAACTCATTAGCAAAAGGAAAACTTTCAGAAATTGCTACTGAATCTAAACATTGGATTTTAAGAGATACATACTTAAAACTTCTGTATTAGTATTACTAGCATATGGGTTAACAGACTGACAAAATGCATGGGATTGTCTGGTACTGTTCTGCAACAGTCCAGAAATTACTTGATAGTCTCTCCAACTAGCATGTGCCATTTGTGTGCAAAACACTTTAAATTACCTCATGTGTAAATGGTGCAATCAACACACTTGTTATAAACTAAGAAGCAATGGGATATTAGTGATGCTTTTAAAGCTGTGAGCAAACTTTCTCTAAATTGTTTTTGCAACACAGATCTATTTTTTCTTCACCCTTTAAGCCACAACAGGCAGATGCAACATCCTGACTCAGAAACAGTGCATAAACTGGTGCAAAACGGTATAAAAACATGTCAGGAGAACATTTTTCAGCACAGGGTTTTAACATGATTGGGAGGATATTAAACCGGATTTCACAGAGTTTACACAAACCCTGCTTATTAAATGAAGGTAGGGTACTGAAGGCATAAAAATCATCCGCTGTTATGAACCAAGGCTGAAAAAAGAAATCCATAAAAATATTGTCGTTATAATAAGAGGAACATTGAATAATCTCCTAAATCCTAAAATCTGATCCATGCACAGAAGTTTAAAGAATGTGGCAGTTGTTGGGTTTTGACTAAAAAGGTGCTCCATTACTATAGAAAAAATATGTTGTCTTTTTGTTCCACGAAAGAAGGTGTAACAACCATTACGGTGGTGGAGAAGCTCAGGAGAAGATAGTAGAAGTTGGGATCGACTGGTGTAAGTATGGAAGGGCAATAAAACGGACCAACAGTTGGACTGCAACTTTCTGTTTCGAAACACAGCAACACAACTGCTGCACAAACAAGCAGCTGAATAGATGATAGCAATGAGCAACAGATGAGCCAACAATCAAGACAAAGCAATCTGAACTCAAACAGGTTTGTGTGTTATGAACCTCTGAATGAGTTCATAGCATAGTTTGAAGTTTAGACCCAAGTTTGGTTGACTTAATCTGTATATTAACATGCAGACATGCACATTTAGTAGTGTAGATGCTGTTAAATTTTGAATGAATCAGATCAAAAACAGATAACATCACTAACAATGCATGCAGGTAGAAAACTAAGGTCATTAAACAAATAGACTACGGGTGTGTTAGAAATCTGCAATTATGTCTTAATTTAGGTCTTTGATTTGTCAATTCAGTCCTCAACCTCTATAACATTCTGTCAACTCACTTTGTGTAAGTAAATATTTAAGTGCTTTATATTTTTTCTTCATTCTAAAAATTAGCTGAGACATAAAGTGCAGAACAAGAAATCATGAGTTGCGGCCCAGCTAAATGTTATGAAGTCTAAGTTTCTTTTTACTTAAAAAATATATTTTTCATGCGCAAATGGTAAATTCCTAAAGAAATATATGGTAAATATAAACAGCTTTCAACCAGCAAACTGTGAAGAAAGCATTAAAATGCTGAGATCCTGCAGGAGACAAACTTTCCTTAAGGCTGAACATCCATCCTTCAAGAATAAAATAGCAAGCCAGGCATATCTGCACAATATTACCCATAAACCCTGAGAAATAAACCCACCTTCACTAAATCCAGGTCAATCTCCAGCACATTGGCAAGCTGAGAAGAAAAAAAAAAAGAAAAAGAAAAAGACCAGTTATCAGACAAACGGCCATCAGAGAGTAATAAAGGACACGTCCAAGGCCTACCTCAGCCACGTTGGTCTGCTCATCAATAGACACAAAGATTTTGTAGAGAAGCGTTTCAAAATAATCACCCTGCACACGGTTCATGACAAAGCCTTCGAGAGGGGGCACTGAAAGAGCAAGTACCAAAAAAAAAACTGTTTTCACACTGAGGTGACTCCACAGCTTTTTACTTACTAATGTATCTACACACACATAGACAAACACATCTTTTCAATTCAGTTAATGATGCTTTTTCAAGTACACACCAGGCTGAACAGCTCAAAGGTGGATGAAAGCAGCAATAATTAAAACACACAGAGTGGTGTACCTGAGATGCAGCTGTCATCTGATATGGGAACGTCGAGGTAAATAAAGCCCCGGTTATACAAACCTGCAACACAAATAATGACACAAATGAGACCATAAGTAAGATACCTGAAACTCTTATTCCAGCCATGCCGCTAAAAACAAATCTTAGAGCATAAATGAGTTATTCACCTCATCTGAGAAGTGAGTTGGAGAAATCTACGCTACATTGTCGATGACTGACTATTTTGGCGATGCTTGATATAAGCTGGTTATTTCTTCTAAAGCTGGAGATTAGAAAAAAGCCCTAAAAAATATCATACAGAAGAGGAAAAAATATCTACTTTTAAGCAAACTCAAAGTAATTCCATAGGAACCGTCATGTTATTAATCTTGCTTAAACGTGGTTGACCTCTTAATTTATTCTGCTACATAAAATCTAAAAGAATCTAACCTTCCCTGTGTGCTAAAAACTTAACAACTACTATTCTTATTAAAATTATTACCTTACATAGTCAGAGAATATTTATCAGCTCAAAGGCATGTTCATGTAATATCTCTCAGAGCCATAAGGGGGAGACTGCAGCTCCTCACAGCAATTTCAAGAGTACACAAACAGGACATTATCAAATACTTACTTAGGACCACATTGTACTCTATTGTTCCTGCCAGCTGAGGTCCAGAATCTATCATCTTGTCGATGGCTTTCTTCTCCGCAGTAGAACAGATCTGCATTCAACCAAAAGGAAAACATTAAATGTCAGCGTTAGTGCAAACTATATGAAAGGATGCTTGGAAAAAAAATGCCCTGGAGAGATCAAGTCTTCTGATGTTTCTCTTGGAGTAAATATACATTTGCAGATAAGAACTGTGAAGCTTCCAGAAGTTATTAAAGATTTTTTTTTTTTTATTTCCTTTTCTGGACGAAAAATACTTGAATGTTTGAAGGAGACTCATCTGTAAAATAACCTGACAAATAAGACATTTTAGCATGATTAAGTGTATATGAAGTCCATCAAAGGCTTCAAAAACTCCCGATCCAGACTGTGAGCAAAATAAGCAGATATTACCAAAGAAAGCATCCATTCAATTACACGCTGCATTAAAGAAAGCACTTTCTGAATCTCTTTCCTCTCCTTGTAAATATCTATTTGTTGCTCCTTATACACATTCAGCTAAGTTACACATAAACAATGACATTCAACAGAATCCTAATCCGTCTTAAACAATCCTTATGCCACACCCTTATGTCGTCCTCGGTGATGAAGCCTGTCTGAGCGACCCACCACGGCTCCACGGAAATCTCCACCGGCTTGGATGGCAGCAAGTCCCGAGCCGATTTTCGGCGAAAGAATTTCTGAGGACAGAAGTGAATGAAAATGCATTGTGTTAAATATTTGATAAATACTAAATACTGCAGCACTGTGGTATTTTTCAAGTCAACATCATAATAGTGTGACGTCTAAATCGCAGAAGCAGTATTGTTTACCGTTTACGTCACCTTAAGCGTGGCTTAAGTATAGGGCTGAAACGATTCCTTGAGTGATTCGAGTACCTCGATTATTAAAATTCCTCGAGGAAAACTGATCTGCCTCGAAGCCTCGTTATATTATGTGTTATTAGCGCACCGTGTTCCGGCCGGGACTTTATTTGCGTTCTCACTTCCGCCTGAGTTGTTGACCAAAGCTAAGTGTTAGCAGCATAACGTCCATTTTTCAAATTCGGCCTGGGAGGATTTTACTGACTCATGGTAATGTCCGGGTTTTTGTCTTTTTCCGGGGAACCAATAAACATCTTAAAATAACGGCAGCGAGGCGGGATTATTTATACAGATAAACGGATAGACTGAACACTACGGCTGTGCTTTAGATGCGTAACTTTACTGAAAATACTGGAAAATACATTTCATATCATCCCGGTTGCAACAAATGGGTGGCAAAGAGCATCATGACGTTACATACCTGGTATTTGTTTCTGTGTGTGACGAATGCAGATGTCAAATATGACGGGCCGTTTAGGACAAAAACTATGTTTTGTCTCTCACACACTACTAAAAACTCACACACACACAAAATATTAAAATTGCACATATATACTATTAAAATGTCACACACATATGCAATTTTTCTTACACATACATAAAAGACTAAGATTGCACATATATATAAACTAATAAAATATATTCTCACCTTTGGCCTTTGGTATGTGTGAGTGGTACTCAATGTTTGTATGTGAGAGTGATGTCACGGAAGAGGCGGGGCATCATTTGGACATCAGATCGCGCATGCGTTGATAGACAATGACGTCAGCTTCATGCTGGACACTGGAGCTCCACGGTGTAAGCGGCGTTTAGCTCAAGGCTAATCCGATTTATGAACGCTAATTTCGGCCAGCCGTTCCCTACCGCTCCCTCCTCAAGCGCTCGGCGGTTCACTTAGTGCTTATTCCGGCGTTAGAGCTGGAATAAGCGGCCTTAGAACCGGCGTTAGCAGCCTTAGCACCGGCGCTGGAGCCGGAGTTAGCAGCCTTAGCACCGGCGTTAGAGCCGGAGTTAGCAGCCTTAGAACCGGAATAAGACCTAAGTGAACCTCCGAGGAGGGAGCAGTAGAGAACGGCTGGCCGAAATTAGCGTTCATAAATCGGATCAACTTTGAGATAAACGCCGGTAACACCAGCGTCAGAGCCAAAAGTGAACCTCCGAGCGCTTGAGGAGGAAGTGGAGCTAACGCCGGAGTAAGGCGTTAGAGCCGGGTCTAACGCCGGTTCTAAGGCCGCTTAGTTCAGCTCTAACCCCGGAGTAAGCCCTAAGTGAACCTCCGAGCGCTTGAGGAGGGAGCTGGAGAGAACGGCTGGCCGAAATTAGCGTTCATAAATCGGATTAGCCTTGAGCTAAAAGCCGCTTACACCGTGGAGCTCCAGCATGAAGATGACGTCATTGTCGTATCAACGCATGCGCGATCTGATCTCCAAATGATGCCCCGCCTCTTCCGTGACATCACTCTCA
>CAEGAE010032568.1:0-58054 GCA_903067095.1 Girardinus metallicus | reverse complement strand
GCTCCCAGGCCTCTGGTAGAGGACCCGAGCTCAGAGGATGAAAGAGACCACCCGCAGAGGGTGAGAAGGGAATTTTTTTTTTTTTTTGTGTGTGTGTGTTACATTTAAAGGGTATTTCTGTTACCTATTGCCTAATGTGTGATGTAGCTATCTGAATAGCAGGCTGCAAACTTTCCAGCTGAAGACAATCAATCAATCAATCAACTGAATGAATCAATCAATCGAAAAAGTTAACTTATTATGGATTTTTTGTTTGTCCAGCTTCCTTTTCTTATCTACATTCTGATAGCTCCGGCATTAGATACATTAGCATTCCCATCGACGTTTGGAAATATTACATTAGAGAAGGTTGATGGAAGTAGCATCCATCAACCTTTCTCAATTTTGCAAAAAATATTTTTACGCTTGCTTGAGGTGGTTTTTGGCTTTTCCAAATAAGAGTTAACGTGCTGAAGGGGAGACGGAAATACGTTTGTTAAATAGGTTCAGACATACTGAACTTTTACCTCACGCACTTCCTGCTTATTAAAGCAATCTAATTAGCATTGCTGTATTAAACAGCAATGTTTACATCTAACAAAATTATGTTCTACATAGCCTGGTCGAAACATTTTCTTTGATTTTCCTTTTTGCAACGTTTTAAAAGTTCACTGAAAATTCGCATGGCAAGTGGATGGAGACGTAGCTACTGAAAGATCCACAACTTGTCCTTTAGTTTTCCCACCACTAAGAATGGATGCTAAAACTTTCATAGAACAGTGGTATTTATACAAAGATTAAATTACACACTCTAGCTATTGCAAGACTTCTGAAGACACCGAGTTGCACTGTGGTTGATTTAACAACAGCAAAGTAAAGTGGACCCAAATATGCATGTCATTGATTTATTTATTTATTTTTATTTAAACATTATTTTCCCTCCAGTTAACAATTATTCACCACTATAATCAGATCTGTTATAAATGTAAAAAAAAAAAAAAAAAAAAAGGCAAATATTTCCAGCAGGTACACAATGTGAAATTTTCTTTTGTTTTGTCCTCATGCTGAAAATGACAGCATTCCACTGCGAGAGTGAGAAATAACATCACTCGCAACGATCTAAACTACTTCTCAAGCTGAACAGGACTTCCAGTCAGTCAGCACAAACATATTTATATCTGTGACAAATGCCCAGCAGGGGAGACACTTGCTACTGTTCTCAGAGTAAACTTGGACTCAGTTTAATAAGAAAGCTAACAAGTATTCTCTTCCTGTGTCAAATAACTCTTCCTTTGCCGTCTCTGCTTCTTCTTCTTCTCTGGCGTATTTCCAGCCAAAGCAGCAGAGAGGCAGAAATAAACACACAGACGGAAGATTTAAATAAAGAATATTTAAAGGACTTGAGGTTTACAGAAAGATGAGTCTGGGTGTTGAATGAGTGGGGGGGGGGAGCAAATAAAGAAATGAAAGAGGGAGGCGATCGCAAATGAATTTGCACAAGTTGAACGTATTTGCAGAAAAATATAAAAAGAAAGCAATGACGGAGACTAACCCGCTGGAAAAAAAAACTATTTAAAGATACACAACTGTTTTTTTTTTTTTTTACCTCACAGTTTGATATTAAATCAAGTGAATAATATTTTTGTCAAATATAAAAGACGATATATGCTCTTAAACATTTGGGAAAACCAAGGCTGGACCACAATGTTTGACCCAAATCAACCACTTCTAAATTTCAAGAAAACAGACAAAAAAAAAATCTCAGAAAATCTCATATTCTCATATTTGTGCCATTTAGTCATCCTACTAATGTAAATCATTTTTATTTTACAAATGAGAGTAATGTCTCTAGCAAGCTTATGAGCTCAAACCAGAACTCTGTGACTTTATTCCCAATACCTGGGTGCTACTTGTGCACTCTTTTCCTGCTGTTGCATTCCAAGTTTTCCTGTGCCTGGCATGCAAAACAGTGGTTGTGGTGACCACTTCCAGGGCTGTCCAAAGGGGTGTGTGCTCAAGTTAAAAAAACAAATAAAAAAAAACAAAAAAACAAAAGTACTTCTGTGTGCAGCAGAAGACTGAGCAAAGCGGTGTCAGGCAACATAAACCTGTCCAGCTGCGATGCGGAGGGACTTTTTCTAACATTTTGACCCACAGACACAAGCATCCACTAACTGTGTATTTTTGTTCTGAGACAGTGATGGAATTTCTTCCAGTGATTCTAGGCGGCTGGAAAGCTAGTGTTATTGAAATCTCTCGTCGTGTTGGATTTTGGGCTAGTGCTGACATCTTTACGGCAGAAAACACATCATGATGTCTTTCCTGTTCTGCCTTAAGGGAGGAAAAAAAGTATGAAAAAGAAAACTACTTTTGATCATTTTTAATGTGTCAAATTAGGGCTACAAAACAAGAAAAGCTGCATTCACCCTCATTATTTTAGTGTTTCATCATTAGTTTATCTTCTAGTGTAGGATCAATTAATCCGTTGTATTGAAAATGGCTGATTTTGACTGGTGTTTGTGGGTGGTTGGGTTGGAATGAATTACCTCAATTGTCATTATTTTCAGTGTAGACACATGTTTCCAGATACAGATGTCTAGGATACAAACAGCAGGTTGGAACAAACTTCTGAACACAAATTAAATTTGTGTTCAGAAGTTTCATTTAACGTTAGTGAGATAAAGAAAGATTGTGTATATGTACATACAGTGCATGCATTGTATACAAACATCTGGTTTCCTCTGTATGTTGGTTTTAATCTGACCGCTCCACAGGTTCCTATCAGGGGCGTGTTCCTCTGTGTGAGGGTCAACGGTGAACTAGGAGCTGATCTGTTGGCTCTCAGTCATGGATAAAACCTGCTTAGGAGATAAGAGCTTGTTCAGTAAAGAAGTGACTCACCCGTTAAACCTGGGAAACTGTGTCGTGTGCGTGCGTGTGCATGTGTGTGTTCCTTCTCCTTACCGATCCTAATAATAGCAGGTAATAAAAAAAGCACAGACAAAACCAAAATGCCATCACTGTGGCTTGCCAGTTACAAAGGCTAAAATAATGAGATGGCGGTAATACACATTTTGGAAACTAGAGATACGTGTGGAATAGCATGGAAATACGAAATGAAATATATTGAAAAAAAAAAAACATATGGAAGTAAGAATGTATGAAAACAGGCTAAACTGGGTGAGGAGTAATAAATAAAACATCTGCTTATACAACAAAACTGCTAAGCTTGGCTGCACTGCAGTAAAAAATGTGCAGTCTTAGAACATGAACATGAAAATCAAACTTTAACGTGCATATCATACAGCTCTAAAAAATTACCTGGGCTTGTAACTGATATTAATGTTTATCAAGGTTTTAGCTGGAGCTAATAGCAGGGGAAACGCTAATAAAAACTCTAATGCAGAAATAATATCAAGAACAAGACAAAATACAAAGGGATGAACTGAAAAAGGCTAGATCACGGCTCAAGTAAATAACCAAAATACAAACACAGATGATCCCCCCCTCCCCCCAAAAAAAACCAGAATTGTGACATGCACTCACGCCCTACTAACTCCAGAATTCAGTTCAACGTTTTGCTAACTTTTAAAAGTCCTAGTGGCTTGGCACAGGAAAGCTTTACCACATAATATAATTAGGCCACAGCAATGCTAGAATTAGAGAAAAACTGACCAATAGCAGATGAGGTAATACGACGTATTTGCACATTTGTCATTCCGGAGCATAGCTGTGACATGTTGCCAGCTACAAAACGACCACAAGAGCCAATTAAAATAATTTATGCCTTCCAACCAAACGGTGGCGTTCGGTTCCTTAAATATTGTGTCCCTAGACTGCTTTTGTTGGAAGCCGAATACGCTTGGTGGGAATTTGAAAGCACAAAAGCACACTGTTGGTTTTCGAAACTGAATATTTTAGGGGAAGTGTTGATGATTTTATATGAAAAATAGGATATTTTACGCCAAATGTTTTGTTTATTTTGTGGTAGATATCGAGCAGTTTTAACCAAACAGTCAGTCAAAATGTGTGACCCAGTTTATTAGGTTAGAGAGGATACTACAAGGAGCTTTACCATACTTCATAGAATGGAAAACTTAACCTAACCTAGCAGACAAGGTCAAACACATAAAACAACTCCGATGTGCTGCACCACCTCATAGTTGATCACTCTGTATTTATTCCAGGAATGGGTTAGCAAAATAAACCAAACCCAAAGTGGTCTGTTTTTAACCTAGCTGCAGCTTTCAGCATTGTTTAATTTTGTCCAACTTAATTAAACTTTTGTCAAACAGGCACAACGCTGAATTACTGTAATGCTTCCAGTATGATTTTAATTAGGGCGGATTAAATTGAAGCAACTGCCAGTGGCACCGCACTGACGTTGCCAACTTCACTCTTGACCGTACTCGAATTTTACATTTTTACACACTGTGACCTTTACGGCCCAAATAATGGCAAATGCAGAAGTTTAACGTTTCTCCACAAATCCTCTAAAAACACATCTAAGACACCATCTCTAAAACAATGAACGTGCTTACATAAGATGATAAAAAGTGTGTTTCTGAAAATTGACCGACTCTAATTCCACAAATGGAGCCAGGCTAGAACATAGCCTCCAGAAACTGACACAATAACAACACAATAACCTTGTTATGGTGTAATGGCGACATGGTGGCATGCTCTCAATTGTTTTTGACCACTTGTCTTTTTCACATTGAAGTGTCTCCCTTGCTGGTAAAAGCATTAATATAATTGTATGCTTTTCATTGTTTACTGAGAAAAAGTTGTAGATTTTTACACAAGATTAAACCATTAAACTGAACCAGATGTGAATATTACTGAAGATCTTCCACTGTTGCTACACATGGAGTGCAGATTTACTCCATCTCACTCTTCTATCCCAAGTAAATCAGTCTGGGGCTTATTGGCTATTTGCTGACCGTCTGAGCGGAGCAAGGAGCAGACTGCTGGGTCGACCCAGCCCACCGACCAATCAGCATGTGTCAGTCGGTACATGGATTTCCAGCAGCTGACTGGACGGAGCTGTTAATGACTGCCAGGGCAAAACCTGAAAGGAGACACAACTAGCCCGAGCGTTTAAGATGCAGTGCTTCTTTATCGCCCAGTCTCAGCAACTCACATAGGTAGTTTACTTTACTTTGGGATCTATGCAAACCAAATAAAGAGGTAGTAATTGGAAAACAAGATTGTTTTTTCTCTAGATTATCAGTATCAGACTTGAGAACTTTGCTTCAGAAGATTCCTAGTAGAGTAGTGACATCATCTGGCTGGACAGATGTTACGCAAAAGTCCTATTATGTGATTCAATTTGAAGCTAGATCAATTGGAACATTGACCTCGTAAGCCTCAATAAAATTTTATTTTCAAGAAACACTGATTCCTTTGTTTCAGGAGGTTTTAGGGTATTCCTACAAACAATTACCAGTACAAGAATATATTTTTTTCTTTGGCGCTAATGAGGTAGTGAGTGGCCCAATGATCACCTTCACACTGCATTGCATCAAACAATCCAAACTTTTCAAAAAACCTGTTCACACCCTTGTCTGTGGTGGCGCTGCACCAAGAACCACTGAGGGAAATAGCGCAAAAAACTTCTGAAGAAGACGCCTAGCACAAACACGTTGTTTTTGTTCACATTTTGTAGTTATAGGATTTGTGGTTGTAGGATTTTTTTCTTTTGCAAAAGTCAAGTCATTTCTCCTTCTATCGCTAAACAAGAACGTTTCTTATTGTCGTATTTATCTAGAATGTCCAACACTATAGTTCGCTTGGAGCGGTCTCCAGTCGGTATGCATTCGAACTGCACCAGAGTTCACTTCAACTGAACAAGGCCCGGGTTTTTAAGTGGGCCAAAGTTAAATTTTTTAGTCCGATTGTGCATTCACACCTCCCCAAATGAAATAAGACTTTCAAGGCAAATTAATTTGAGTTTTATTAAAGAATTAATCCTAAAATACGCAGGATGGTGGGCCTTCAGGACCAGGTTTTGGGACCACTAATATAAAGCACTGAATGCTTTATGTGAGCAGCATTAGTCAAATAGCCTTGCTTTCCCTTGTAGCTAGCTCCATGTATCTTCCCATTAACTCTGACTAGCATCATGCAATTTTGCATGAAGGCCAAATAATTAAATTTAGGTTTCAGTGGGCCAGAGCAGCTTCTTCCACATGTCTATGTTCCCCACCTGGCTGGTAGAGAACTAAAAACAAGACCTCTTGTGATTTTTTTAAACCCATGTATATTTTCCCTTCCACCTCACAATTCCACAATTTTTAGCCTAGGTCTATAACACAAACCCCCAATAAAACACACCAAAGTTTAATTATAGTTATACAATGGCACTGTGAAAGACTCTAAGGAGTGTGCATCATTTTTTTGTAAACTCTAGTATAACCAAATTCACTACCAACCGTAATTTTGGTAATAGGAACAATTAGATTTTCTTAAATTGCTGAAATAACTTTTGACATTTATCTAACAACCTGTTGACAACAAGGAGAAGAAAGAACGGTGCTGTGATGCCGTGATTTAGTTCCAGGCCTGATGTGTTCTTCTGGCTGCTAAGAACATCTAAATTTAGATACATATCCCTTCCTCTTTTCTACATCCTTAGCCTCTCCTTGCCTCCTCTTCCACACTCTCCCCTCCTATGTGCTCTCCTCAGCACCACAAACACAGAGACATGGAAGCCCCTGTGGTGAAAATATCGACAGCTCTGTCTGCGTCAGACAAGAGTCAGCTGTGCCTGAGCAGAGCGAGTTCTTTCTGTGTGTGCATGAATCTATATTGGGAAATGGCGTTTTCAGAAGCAGACAATATAGCTTGTTCATAAAGGACTGTGGGCTTTATATAAATATGTCTCGATACATGAAGGTACTAAAAACTGAAGTGAATGTTATTTTGAAAGATAATCTTGATGCTGTAGTCAGAGAATAAATAGCCTGAGTGTCAGAGAGGTGTGAATAATTGATTCCAATGTTTCATAAGATACCTGAAGTAAAATTTGATGTGGTACAAATGAGTGTGACTAACACAAGTTGGCAGGATTTGGATGTAGCTCTTGAGTCTCGTCAGTATGTAAAGTTCTGTCATAGATCCACTGCTTAGAGTGGATTCTTTTTGGAAATCATAAACGCCGAACATTTTGTCATATCGCTCCAAGCAACAGATAGAAAAATTGACAAAACTATCACCTGTTTCCTTTTTCTGCCCAAATCAAATATATTATACCAGTAATGATTCTAAATCTATTAAGGTAGCAAGGGTGTTAAGATTTTCTTAAGACAGTATAATGACACTTTAATGCTTTTTTTTTTATCTGTTTCCTGAATTGTCACAATGAAAGTTAAATTCAATTTAAAGCACTAGGCACAACATTGGGGTAACATGTCTAGCTAGCAAGACAGCAACTAGCATGCCACTCACAGAGAAAACTTTAAAAACATTACCACTTTGAAAAATGGGTACATAAAAAGGTAGGACACAACCTAAAAATGTCCTTGAAGACTTTTAGCTAGAGTGAGTTCGAGTCAGAACATCTGTCTAATGTATAAATGTGACTGCCTCAATTCGCTGTCACAGTAACTGGGGTACTTAGTCAGTAGAACAATAAAGAGAAACATCCGTTGAAAGTTCATTTTATTCGGAATATTCACATTGTTTATAAACAGGAAAAGGAAAATGACCATAAAAGGAATTCTATTTGGTCTTTCTAGAAGCATATATTTAAAAACTTACAGCAAGGTACAAGCGGCATCAATTAATCTTCAGGTTGTATGGAGTGACTCAACGCAGACAGATACACATTGCTCTGTTCAGGTTGCTGGCCACTGTACTCACAGCAGAAACATAACACGCTAGGAAGGAGCACAAGATGAACTGCTTTTATTTTATTTTTTTTTTTTTTATTAACACGTTGGAAGGAAAAAAAAAAACAGCATGTAACACCACAGGATACCATCCCCCTATTGGCCCAGCCTTTCCAACTGTGTGACATATTATCCCTCCGTACAGCAGGAACAAATGGTCTTGTTTTCACCACACATGCAAACCGAGAAGCACGTTTGTCGCTGCTTCACAGGATCTGTAATTACACGCTATAGGGGACATATTAGAGCGAAAAAGCCACGGTCACAATGCATGCCCACTGCCACCAATGCAAACCCACTGCAGAGATCAGAACACAGCAGTGCACACAATAGACCTGCAGTTTCTTACAAATCCACAGAAAACTTGTTGAGTCAGATATATATGCTTATTACAACAGTGAACCAACAAATACACTTCGTAGTGCATTAGGCCTCTATTGGGGTGTTCCTACAGCACCAGTTTTACTCTAATAAGGAAAATAAACTACAGCGATATATAATCAAGGAATCTTAATCATCTGCTTTATCCAGATGATTAACCTCTGTAGCGATAGATTCATATCTAAATTTACCTTAATTCCAATATGATAAATAGAGAAATCAAGCAAAGACCAATTTCAAAGAAAGATAAAGAGGAGCGCATTGGAAATTTTTCCGTTAATACACACAGCATAACCTTCAGACCTTCTAGTTTACATAAATAATCCACCAGTAAACTGACCTTGCTGGTTAAGTTGCTGTGTGCTTCTGCTCCACTGTGACAACCCCACAATGGCCACCATCTTGGCGCCCAGACTGGAGCGCCGCTTCTTGTTGCCAGTCAATGACGCCGAGTCCGGACCCCCATTGCTGGGGCTCTTCTCCAGGCTGTACATGGTCCCCGAGATGCTCGACGAGCGCACCACGTTCCGTGCCGCCGCGCTCAGCCCGCCGAGGCCGCTTATCCCGCCCGGGCTGGGCACCTCCACGGAGCTGCTGAGCATCATGGTCCCGCTGAACCGGAGAGTCCGACGGGTAAGGAGGGGACCGGAGAGCTGGAACGGGGCTAAAGACAGAGAGCAACAACAAGGTGAGGGGAGAAGTTTAGCCATGACACAGAAAGTGGAAGGAGTGTGAGTCTTTGTGATATTCAGAAGTTTGGGAAACTAAGAACACAAAGGTCAGTAAGAGAGGACAGTACAGATGGATGCAGGCTGTTTTCTTGCTAAAAACAGAGCCACTCCTACAAACACACACAGACACTAAATGTCAAGGCCGGCCTGCTGTGAAGGGGTGACCCTGTCAGATGGTATTTGTCTTGTTTTTTTTTTGTTTTTTTTTTCCTTATTAAATCTTATTTTTCAGACTCTAAACATTCACATGGTAAACTTGAGTCATCACTACAGCAGATGGACACTGTGTGCGTGTGCTAACAGATGTGTGAAATTTTTAACTAGTTGAAACAGAATGCAATCTACGTTTTTGAGATGATCGTCTTATGACTTGTTTTGGAAGAAAAAAAAAGCCTGCCAAAACTCCCACTCCCATAAAACTCCCACAGTATGGCAGGGATTAGGCTAAACTGACAGCCATTGGGCAAATTAAATATGTAGACGCTGTGAGCCTTTTAATATGATTTCTTTCTCGCCGCTGCTCTTCTTCCACATGACAACCTCTAAATAATAGTAACAATTGGATGATTTTCAGTTTGACACACCTGTCAATAACTCAAAAATCTTTTTTATTTTTTTATTTTTTAGCTAATCTTTGAAAGCACCACACCTAAGCATTCCCAGGTCACATTAACAATAACACTCTTCGGTGTGTGCTGGTAAGGAGGGAACACGACTAAAAGTTAGCTTTTTGCAAGTGACAATGCACAAAAGCTGCAGGAAGCTACTTAAAGGAAGCTGTATTTTCCAAACCAAGATCTTAGTCATTTTTGAGCCTTCAACTTGTATCTGTCATGGCGCATTCTGGATTTGAAAATGACGGGAGCCATTTGAAAATGTCAGAGTCAAGTCAAAGTTTACATTCTCACATAAGCACTGATGCTTACAGTTAATACTGCATAATATGCGCATTGTTAAATGACTAAGAAATTCCATAAAACATATTTTCACTACGGTAAATAATAATAATCACTATTGGCAGGAAAGGCTTTACAAAACTCAGATCAGAGCATCTCTACAACGTCTTGCCCTTGTTTTGTTTTGTTTTTTTTTTGTTTTTTTTACCATGACCCTAATAGTCTAATCGCTCTATTAAATTCAATCATGGTTCAATAATTGGTTACTTGTGTGTTCCCCAAAAGGAAATTAAAACATCTTCAGTGATAAAAGCCCTTTATCTCTGAGCAATGCCGCTAAACCTTCTTGATTTATCTTGCCTTCGAACTCATCTGTTATCTGTTTTCCTTTCTCTCCCACAGTATCGCAGGGATTAGGCTAAACTGACAGCCATTGGGCAAATTAAATATGTAGACGCTTTTAATATTATTTCTTCCTCATCGCTGCTCTTCTTCCACATGACAATTTATTGTTGCTCCTCAAGCCCAGATTTGTCTCCCCTTTGTTATTTTAAACAGCAAGTAGCAGCAGCTGCACTGTGTTTCATCACCCTATTAATAGAAGCCTTGCAAAATTTATCTACCTCAACACACTGACACACTTAAATATGTAAGAGCATGTAGCTAGCAAAAGAATTGGGAGACTTTGCTTGCAAATACCTGCAGCTGAATGCTAATGCTAGCATTCTAACATGATGATATGGGCACTAAACAAAGATGTCAGCAAAACTCTCCTTGAAAAAAACAAATATATAATTTAATGATTAATTTTATATTTTCTTTACAATTTTTTTTTATAAAGTGACTTGTCTTCCCCGATTTCTTCTGCTTCTCTTCAGATTAAAAGTAATCAGTAGCGCGATACGCTATCACAAATTGGACCAGTGGAAAACCGCTGTTTTATTCTCAAGTGTTTAATTGTTAGATATTTTCCTAATCAACTAAGGTTAACTCACAATAGAAGGTAATCACTAAGGTGGGGAAAACGCAGCATGTGCAGCGGTTAGCTAGAAATAACTTTTTTTTTCTAAGAATGTGCCGTAGCATCATCCATACCTTGAGGATTTGTTTTGGTTCATAACTGGGTACTCTCTTTAGTGTTTGGTGGATAAAAATGGGAACATTTTCTTATTTTGGGTGATTTTCACAAATGTTTCAAGCCATAAACAACAAATTCCAACAATTTTTGTTTGAAATACTACACTATTTATGCTGTTCCTTTCAGATAACATTATAATCAGATAACCTGATTATAATGTTTTTAAGAAAACTACAGGATAAAACAACACTTCTGGAATTTATGCTTGATCCACAAATATTGAAACCTCTGGTAAATATGTGCAAAAATCCTTAAAATAAGTTGATATTTGACTCCTCAAGCAAAAAAACTGACATTTTGAAATCTGATGCGGTACTAAGCTATGGGGGTGGAGGAGTTATGTATTTTCTTCTGTATGTAAAAATATAAGCTTGTGTCCCTGGCCGGCCTTATTTGCCACTGTTCCAACCTCTTCATTAGTCCTCTGGCTGTACATATGGAAAAGTCTAGGTGTTCAGCTGCTCTCTTTTGGCCATTAAAAGAGACATAGAAAGATTAACACATTTTTCATTCTTAAATGGCATGTATCCTTGTTTTTCCAATTTTGAAGATTGTAACAGAGAAATGCCTCTCTGCATCATATTCACAAGGAAAAATAAAAAGGACAAAAAGTCTACTGATCAATATAAAAAATTGAAAAAAAAAAAAAAACACATAACTGTCTTTTGTAGCATATTACTGCTTAACACTGGATATTTTCCCCCAACTGAACAAATCCTCTTAAATAAAACTTGGGATTGGTCCACATTTTTAGACTTCATTTTTACCACATGTCAAAATAATCACTGCTGATTCTACAACGATCACAGTCAACGTGAGCCAATTTAATTCCGTACCTTTAAATGCGACAGCCTTTCAGGAGGCTCACTAAAAGCAATAACTGTAAACCCTCACGGTGGCGCTGAAAGAAAAGTCTGCGGCCGGCGCCAACATCTGCAGGATTCATTATCCCAGTGTCAGAACACGACTTTGTGGTAATCTATCAAATTTTCGTGGCCAAAAAAAAAAGCACATATGATATTCTCATTTCCAGACTTTTTGGAAGTCTGAAAGACAGTAGTTTTTTTTGTTTTTTTTTTTTTTTGCTCACCCAGATGGTGATGGAGAGGTGCATGCAGAGATGCAACAAACTTAAAAAAAAAAAAAAGAGAGCGAGAGACTTATAAGGCATCAGCACAAATTGAAAATCATAAATAATGCAAATTGTGTATACGGTGTGGTGATTTTACTTTTAAATCTCTGACAGAGAGACCCAAAATGCAAATGTGGTGCATTTCAAGTGTCTCCTTAAATCACCTCCTCAGCTCTGCTGACCATGATTCTCACAGCGGTGCCATTACAGTTCACAGAATACCTGAAATGGGCGCATCAGAGGAGTAATCATCTTCTTTAGAAAAGGCTCAAGAAGCATTTTGACATTTTGGGGGGTTTTTTAAATGAAACTCATAATCAGGAGGAAGAATGTGAGGCTTTTAAAGTGTAAATTTTAGGTAAGCATACAAGCCCTAAATCTCTCCCTTCTTCCTCGTTCTAGCCAACGTGTGTTGTTCTTTGGCTCCCTTGGCAGGGGGGGAGGCGGTGGAGGGGGGACTCTGCTTTTGAACACACAGCGAGCAAAGCAAGGGGAGAAAAATAAACAGATGAGAGGGATACAGAGGGCTGCACAAGGATACATGGAATAATTTTGGTTTCGGAGAAGAGAAGGACGGGATGGGGAGGGGAGAAAAAAAAACGAGTGAAGGGAGAAGAATAACAGGAGGAGAGAAACGTGGTAGGAGGACAGGCATGATAATAAATGGACGGGGAAAGAGACTGCAGGAAGCAGTGGCCAGATCTGTGGGAAACACAGGGCTGGAGGCAAGAGAAGGAGACTAAGAACGAACGATATGACATGCTGACTATATGGCTCTGGTTGACAAATTCTAGTGTATATATATCTATATACAGCTCTGGAAAAAACAGTAAGAGACCACTGCAGTGAACCCCGCTGAAACCTTAATGGTTATTCCACCAAATATTGATTTCTGAACACTTCCTGAGTTAAAACATTAGAATTGTGTATGAATTTGTTTTCTTTGCATTAGATGAGGTCTGAAAGCACGGCATCTTTTACTTTATTTTGACCATTTCTTATTTTCTGCCAATAAATACTAGATCTTTGCTTGGAATTTCACATACATGTTATCAGTAGATTATAGAATAAAAGGACAATGTTCTTTTTACTCAAACATAAATCTATGAAAAGTAAAATCAGAGAAATTATGTATTATTTTGCATAATCTCTTAATTTTTACATATGAGTATGTATATAAATTCTGAATATCTAAATTTTTTGATTACTTGTTCAGGTAGGTTTTCTGGAGAGCAATTTTACTTACATAAATCAAATATTAATTTAAAATTTGTATCTTGCTTTCAGGTTTTCTTTGTTATTAAAAATTAGTTTGACGATCTGAAATATTTATGTTGGACAAAAAAGCAAAATCATAACAGCTTTTTTTTAATAGCACATTACTTCCCGTTTTGGCTGCTCTTTACAAGTTGCAATCATGTGGCGATGAAGAGTTTCTGCAGATCTGTTCTTTTGACTCTACAAGCACAGCTTTCATATTTAAATTGCTTTTCAAGCCCTGTTTTTCTTTTTTTTTTACATACAGAGTTGAGTGCTACATTAACTCCACACCTCATGAATTAAGCAACAAAAAGCTTCCTTCTAAAGTGGGGCATGTAGTTGCTGCATCAGTTTAAAAGGAAACTTTTTTTTTTTTTTAATCAATTCATTCCATATTTATGCAGAAACACATTACAAGAAAACCCTCTGATCTCGCCATCATCGACGCAGTGGCCCCGTCGACACATGCCAACATGCACCTTTATACTGGACCTTAAGGAGGACCTTAAGGCGGATCCACTACCCATCCATCTTCATTCCCGCGCCAGACAGGCCACCCTCATCAAACGTCTCTGCTTTTTAGCTTCTCATCCAAGAGCTCATCTATTTCTCCCTCTGTCAGCAAACAGCCCACCTCCCAGTGCTTCTCTCAACACTATGCTTCTCTATCCACTATTCATATGGTTAGCCTTTGTCCTTACGTGAAAATTTAAAAATGTCACTATTTTTATAGCTTATGTTATGTTTCCTCCACCCAAAATATTAGGGTTATATATTCAAAATACGTATATATTTAGGTTGAAGTGTTCTAAAAGTAAAATTCCTCTACAGTACTCTCAAGTGTTTCATCCGTCTGTGTTGAGCCCCCCTTTACTGTAACTTTAGGGGTTACTGTAACACCCCTAAATAGAATCCAGTGCCACCTAATTTGTACATCAGAGTCCATCTTTGTGTAATTGAATCTCAGGATGCGGACGGCTTTTCTGTGAAGGCCTGAGAGGAAAGGTGTCAAACCTGTTTTCATGTCAGGCCACATCAAGACCGTGAACGCTTTTAAAGGGCTGGTTTATGGATTGATAAAACTGCCTGCTAACAAACTGTTAAAATAAAAATGAACAGCATTCTCTGGATTTGATGACTACTTCCTAAAGTTATATAAAAATTGGACGTCTTTTGTTGTTTATGTAGTTCGGCATCATCCAGATAAAAACTGCTTTGATTTGACTGATAAAATACTTAAGCAAAGAACTTTTATGTTTAAAGTGCTATTTGTGTGGCCCTCTAAGCTCTAGACGGACACATAAAATGTTACGACAGGCTAGATTTGGCCCTCAGGCTTTAAGTTTGACATGTGTCTTAGAGATTTCTCAAAGAACGACAGAAAGCAAAATACAAATCGGTCAAAATAACGGCATCCACCAGAGCTGACAGAATGGGCAGGGAGAGCTTTAACCAGAGCAGGAGCCAGGAGAGACATGGGACACGGTGGTGGCGTCATCATGCTGTGGGCATGAATTTCGTTGGTGGTCTCAGAGAACCGGGTCACGGTCAAAAGGAATATGGGTGAGCTAAATAAAGATTAATTCTGGAAGAATCGCTGTGATACGGTGCAAGAGACAAAACGAAAAGGAGGGGCTCAAGAACGAACCAAAACATGCAGTCAGAGTTAGGAGTGGGGAAAATGAACTTTGAATTTTATCGTGATATTTTGTTTTACTATTGTGACATTGACAAAAAATATGATAAAAATACTATTTATTACTTCGTTTTTGGGTAACTGTATGTCTTCAGATTGGCTTTTACAGGCCTTTTCACTTATTTAAAGAATTGCGATTTATATCACTAAAACTGGACACAGTAACTGCATTTAATGCTTATTTTCAAATTTACTGACATTTAGTGAAACTCTTTCAATCCGTAAGGGAAAAAAATTATAAAATTACAATCTCCGACAATACTGTCAGTTTTTTGTTCAAAGTTATTAAATGAAATTTATCGAGACAGCAATAAATCAAAATTCCTATGTTAAGAAATTTTTCATGAAAAATGATAACAGATACAATATTTGCCAATCCACAGTTGGAGCTGCAACGGAACGGTTTTAGAATAAAGCACAGGCATGTGCTAGAATGTCCCAGTCAAAGTCTAAAGCTCTTTCAAAATAACAATGATGAAGAAACACATCCCAGAAGAGCCAATTGCAACACAAGCTAGCTCTACAAAGTGTTTCCTTACAAAGACTGATACAAATGAATGCCACCCTTTATTTATTTATTTATTTTTTTTTTTAGATTTTCATTTGTGAAGAGAAAATCTCAACTTTCTGTCGTTTTCCATAAATTCGTGTTGGACTCCAGCAACAAAACCCACTGACGTTGTAACGGGACGATGGATTGAAAAGCACAAGAGGTACGTTTACTTCAGCAAAGCAGCGTATCCTCAACATCTGAAATCATCACCGCTCGAAACTGAAACCAACATCCGACAACACTGTAAAAAAAAAAAAAAAAAACTACATGAATGAACGATGGTGTGAATCAACCACACATGCGAACATAAGTACCACAGCCTTGTAATTACAAGAGGCTGACTGATCCATCTGTTTCACAAACCGCTCTGCCATTGCTGGACGTTTAATTAACCTGCAACGCCGTAATTGAAATAATTGTTAAGGAGGCGCTGTAGTTCTAACCTTCTTGTCATTTCAGAGTCTTCTTATGTGCATTGAATTTTTTGGGGGGCTGTCTTCTCTGTGACGGCACAGAAAAGGGGGAAGTGTACCAGATCGAATGAGGTACGTCACTAAAGGAAGCTCAATAGGTCATTTGATATCAATTAAAAGTCATCGACCACTTCAGTTGCGATCGATCCAAAAGTCTTGTACTATTGATGTTTGTAAGGGAGGTGTTAACCACAAACAGCTTGCGTGTAACTCAGAATTTAATAAAAGATCTCTCGGCTGAATGCATCTCTTAATGACTGGTGTTGAATCAGAGCTACGCACTCAATACAATAACTGGTACTCAGCTTTAACATCAAGAATAAACAACCCGTTTAAGATGCACAGAAAGAAAATCCTCTAAAAATCACATCAGCAGGACACGCGGGAGGTGTAATGCACTTCCTGTTAAGGCTACCATGGAAACGTACGCCGGCTGTGCCATTCGGTCCGGCGCCTGCTGCCTTTGTGCTTGGCCTGGTGATGTGTGTGTGTGTGTGTGAGTGGCTGGTGTATCTCTCTGATCATAAGTGCTCTATAAGGCGAGAAGGCAGAAGGATGGGCTTACACACACACGCACGCACACACGCCCACGCAAACAAACAGTCAGAGTCAGAGTGCCAGGTTGTGGGAAAACCAGGAGCCAAGTGGATCCTGCACAAAGTCCCACACTGAGAAACCCGGAGTGGTGCAAATACACATATGCTGTAATGAATAATGCGTGCCAGAGCGGCAGGAGACGGAGCCAAAATATCGGATGACAGAGGGCGTTGATGCCTTGGCCGAAGGACCCGAATTAACATCCAAGTCTCCTCCAAAATATTTATCTAAGAAACACAGATTTTATTCCGCTCAGACTGGAAGAAAAGTCCAACTAGATCTCCAGTTTCTACAAACCGAAACAGAGCGGACTTGTGAAATGAACACACAAAGGAGTCGATAAGAAGCACATCCCCCGTCGCCCTGTCATTTTTTTTTTTTTTTTTTTTTTATCCAATAAAATCTTTAATAAGGTTAGTCGCTGAGTCGCTCCTTCAGCATCGCCTCATGACAGCGCGCATAAATATGATCCGTCACACTTTGTTTTCCCAAAAACAGCCCGAATCGTATCGAATCGTCCGTGTCAAGAAAGCAAATGTTTAGATTTTCCCCAATTAGAGTCGCGTTTACAGGTCAAATTGACCCAACTGAGGCTGTTCAGAATCATGATAGAGTCGTCGAAAGACGGTAAACAGTGTCTAATTTCAGGATAGACATGCAGATTTAAAAAAAAACAAAAAACAAACACGGTTTAAGAACAATGTGCTCCTTCATATGACATCCTAATGTGAGAGACGTGTTTGCTAATTGCTTAGAAAAAGCGCTGGGAGCTTGCAGGGTGTGTGTGCGACGATGGGTGAAAAGGGGGAAAACAAAAACAAAACGCGAGTGCTGTGTGGCAGCCATCAAAAAAATGTCTCTGTTAATTCAATCGCGACAACCCTCACCTGAGGCAGCTGGCTGCCGAGCGTCTTCTGTGATTCGGCATCCAGAGACGCCTCTCGGCACAGCTCTATTTCCGTGCATTGACAAAGATGTTTGCAAGTCTTTTACGAATTAAGTCTTAAGTCTCTAATGAGCGAAATAAACATGTTCACATCTACGTTAACACTTATTCTTTAGGATTTTTAAACGATTGACTTAAAAAAAAAAAAAAGCAAACAATTTAACCAGTAATATTTACTCAATAAGAAATGTATACAAATGCACTTGTATTTAAATGTTCTAACCGATGGTTAGTATTTACACAATAAGAAATATAAACAGGTATTTATGATTAAATAAACAAAGTGCTTTGTATGACCATGACATTCTTATATTGTCCACTCTTTGATTAGATGATGCACTTTATAGATATTTCCATATTTACTGGTATTGTATGAACCCTTTTTAAGATTTTTTTTATCTTCTCACCGTAAGAACACACAAATTTGGAGAATTCTTAGCAATCCATGCTGCAAATCTGCATTTAAAACTCTTCTTATCAAACTTAAGCTGTTAAAATCATCCAAGGTGTGTACTGATCTGCGACATTGTCGGTAAAGCATGATGTGGTGAGTAAATAAGATTTTTATTATTATTTTTTTAACTTAGCTTCTATTGTGAAGAACTGGACGTGCCTTTGTAATAAAGCAGCTAGCTTAACGACTAAAGGAGAGCTCAGAAGGAAGGTGGCTGTATTTTGTTCTGAAACGACCCGATCACAACTAATAAAGCGTTTAGCTGGAGAGACATCTGTGTAGTCATTATTCTAAGTCAATCTGAAGTCTTTCATTTTGTGAATTATGAGTGATTCAAGTCAAAGTCAGAAGTTCAAATCGCTAATTTTGTATATTGATGCATCTGGAAAAAACTACCAGAGGCTGAAGTCCAAAGGGAAAATGTCTTTGTGCACATCATGAAGGTGGTTTGTGTTTTAGCAATGGACAAATGCCCGCACACTACATGTCAATCAAACATGTAGTGTTTGGAAATACTCACCGCCTTTTGGAAATGGGTTATTTATTGACTTTGCTAATCAAGCTAATTGCTGCTAAAAGATAAAATGCTCCAATTGCGCTTTTCTACCTGAAGAAAATCCGAACCACTGTTAATTATTGTAGCAATTGTAGTACTTTAAAACTAGTATTGCTTTGACACTGGTGTCCGCCTGGTGGCTACATAATATGCTTCATAGTGTTTATCCTAGCGTTGATAGCTGCATTGCTTTCCGGAAAAATGTTTCCTTTGTAGCAGTGACAAGCCTGAAATCACTACACCGTATTCCTAGAAATGTTCATCCACTTCTCCCAAGTTTCTCCCATTTTCCAGGCTAATCCGACCAAAGCTGAGCAGGCAATGTCATGTTTTCATTGCAGCAGTAAGTCAGCTATGCCCTGTTACCAGGAACTGAGCCAGCGGCCTTTTGGAGACGTGAGACCTCTCATAAAATACAACCGAAGTCTCCGACGTTTATGAGGTCCCTTTCTTCACATCGCTATGATAATATTTTCTCTATCTCACGACTAAACAAACTCCCTTTAATTATTGTATTTACTCATAATGCGGCTCGTTGACGGATGTTCTCCGCCGCATGATAAATGTCTTCCCGGTTTCAACCTGCAATCTGCGCAGCACTATAGAGCGTTTTCTTTTTCGTCTTCTGCCGTGAAAAGTAGGATAGCAAAGTTCCTCCGTCAGCAGGGAAGGGGGGGCAGGGTGAGGGATGATGGTGGTGGTGGTGTAGAGCCGGCAGAAAATAGACAAAAAGTCAGAGCGGCTTGGCTGGAAGGAAAGTGGGTTAAGAGGGGCATGATGGATGAGACTGGGAGCTTTCCTGACTCATGGCCTGCTTTCTTTGGTGACTAATGTGGTCAGTGACATCCCTCTCTCTGTAGCCCCCTACCTCTCACTCCACCATCACTCCGCCCCTACTGGGATACTGGTGGCCGGCTCGTGTAGTCCTGGATCTAAACAGGATCTCACCCCACTTACAATGTCAATGCTCCCGGTCGAGCGAAATTCTTCAGAACCCTGCAGGAATTCGGGAGAAAAAGATGCATATTTGTCTTTTCCCTCAAAAGACTTCTATTGGAGGCTTTCTACCGCACTCCTTTTAAAGCGTGACCTATTTTTTTTTCATGCCACTTCTTTTACTTACAGATCTGACTAAAACCGTCTTTCAACCAGTAATGTCCAGTATTGCTGAATCCTACAATCGATTCGCAGCTCTTTTAAGAGTCAGACCTGTCTGTTTTAGTTTTCATCAACTACTATTTGTATAGGTTCTTAACCAAGACTTAACCAAAGTAAAAGTAAAGTAAAAATGGCATCTCAAATACGTTGAATTTTGAATTACAAATCAATATTAAGGGAGTGCTTCTGGCGCCTGCAGGCACTTTGAGTAGAGAGCCTTGTTTTACACGAAAACTAGTTTATATTTTAACCAGGATTACACTATGCAGCATACAGAAAAGAAAAAAACTTTTGTTTGTTGTTTTCTTAGCTTCATCCTGGGTTCCTTCACTACTTTCTTCTCCATTTCTTCCTGATGTCCCTTTAGTCTTTTTAACCCCTTAATTCCATTCTGCTGTTTCTGTGTTGTGCACCTTTTCCTTCTTTTCTTCCTCCCATTTTTCCTCCCTTTCTTTCTTCATATATCTGGGTTGTTTTTGCATGATCAATATTTAAAGACTTGTCTAAGACTTGTAGAATTCTCAATGGATTCTACAAATCCATTGAGAATTTTGTATTTCTTTAAAAATGGGATAAAAGGAGAGAGAAGTTTGGAAATGCAAGTCTGGGAAAGTAAATGAATAATGTACAGGAATCCTGGTTGGCAATACATGACCTTTGAATTGTTGACTTGCTTGAAACAAACCCACCCAGTGCTTCGTTGACGATCTAGACATCAGAACAAATTGAGAGTCTTGTATCCTCCTCTCTCTTTCTTACCTCCCGTGTCGCTGTACGCACGACACCAACCATCCGGGGAACCAAAGCATGTAAATTTGACCAGCAGGGAATCAGATATATCCAAAACGGAAACAGTCGGTCAGCAGTCTTGGCCAATTAGGCTCAAAAGGGGCCCAGCTCCATAACTGGGTGAGGCGTGGGCCAGTATGAAATTCTCACGATATGATAACCTTGGGTGAAAATACCACAGCTTCACAGTAACATGCGAAATATTTCAACAAATATGACTACCATGACTATATTGCTTTGATTTTAAAAAAAAAGAAGAAAAATATTTATGCTCTACATATAGACTTGTTATGCTTAATAATTATTTTCGATTTGAAACAATCTATTTTTAACTGCATCAAAAGGCAAACAAACACTTTTTTTTTCTCTGACATTTAGTGCAAAGTAAACTTTTCTTGTGGAAACTTGCTGTTTGAGAAATCTTTTGGGTCCGTGTTCAGCACCAGTGACTCCTTATGCATTTAAAGTTGAAATGTTTAGTTTTGTCTATGGAAAATATGCGGAGGACAAATGGATCTCCCAAGCCAATCAGGCAACACTCTGATCTATTTATTTGGCTTAGCTGCCGCTCACTTTCATCTTCATCTTTTGAAGGCTACTGTATGTCTCATCGTAGGCGTTGCACTCCACTCGGAGTCTCTTGTTAATATTTTTCTTTCTAAATGATTTTTCCCAAATTATTTGTCGCAAATGTCCCCGAGAAGTAATTATCTTTGCACATGCCACATTGACAGGAAATCTGGCGTGCAATTATCTCAAAGTAGCCAAAGCCCTGGCAGCACTGGTCTCATCACAGCTGAGGGGAAACTGATCACAAGTCGAGGAGCGTGTTCACAGGAACATGGTTTGTCATTACTGTGTATTTAGATGGCCAGATTATGATAAAATGCACTTTAGTCCTATAATATTCAATGACAGCAAGACAATAGGAAACATGAAGCATGCATCCATCCATTTTCTGATCACCCTTGTCCCTTAATGGGGTCGGGAGGTCTGAAACATGCAGAATTATTTAATTCAATTTGACATTTAGTGCCAGATTGTCCTCTCAGGGCTTACTGCATAAAGATTTTATTTTTAAATGGACAATATGAGTTATGGTACAAAAAAAAAAGAAGAGAAAAAGAGTCTTTACTTGATCGGCACAAATCGGCAATGTTAAGTTAGAAACTAAAAAGTCAATCTTTGCCTGAGAAGTGACTGGAAACTAAGAGGTACCAGGTCGTACTCACAACACCCTTCAATGTGGATGTTGTTACTGCGTGAAGAAAACTCAAAGTGAGGTGTTTCCAGTATTGAGAGTGAGACTTTCAGCAGGTAATAGGAAGGCTAAAAAGGGGAAAGCAAATCTGCTATTTTACTTTCTTTTATTGGTGTTTTTTTTTTTTTTTTTAAGATTTTAAACCCAGTTCTCACAAAGACTAATCGATTTGAAAATGGCTGCTTCTTGGCAACGTAAGGTAAAGATCTACATTCTTTGGAGAATAAACAAGGAGATTAATATTTTAGCAACACTCCTTCATACACATTTAAATAATGAGCGTAATTCATTTTATAGGAATTGCTACAGATGGTAATAAATAGTTGTTTCATATATTTATTTTTTTATCTTATTGAAGCTGCAGCAGGCCATGTTTCCTAAAAGTATTCCGGGTGCTGGATGGTTCATTGTGAGACTACTACTACTGCCTATATTTAAAATGCGATCATTACCATATTTTCTAACAGATTTCACAGTCCCGCTCACTTATGTTAAAACGGTTTTAGTCCGAGCTGGCGAAGCAATCTAACGGTGAGTCATTAAAAACCCCAGTCCAGTTCGAAGCAGCACCAACCAATCACGGCCCCACTCTGCGATGACACACATCCCCTTGGCCAGCAAATTATGCCTTACAGATGGTCGTCCGACGGTGCGCACAGCAGCACGCTGTGCAATAACACGCGCATTGAGATGCAAGCAGGTACACGAGCAGAGGCGCTCTCATTATTATGATAAGTGTCCGCTCAGCCGCTCGGTTTGTTTTCATTTGATTTTCATTTCAAAGAGCACGAGGACCAGCGACGGGCAGAAACGGATCTGAAGAGCGGTCAGATGTGCCACTGCATTTATGAGTAATATGGCTGAAAGAGAGTGTGCTAAGCTTTCCAACTACTCTTTCTTTTTTTTCTTTTTTTTTTAAGAGTTCGCCTCCATGCGTGTTTTGATGGAGGATGAGAGAGTGCATAGCAGTCAGCCTGGCCTTTTGAGGAGCCATATTATCTGATAGCATGCGACGCATCGAGCTCAGTCCTCCAACCGCAACTCTGCCTCAAAACTCACGCACGCTTTCACTCCGGTACATCTAAACTCCACTTAAAACGTTCAGACGAAATGCGCAGGACCGCGTCTAAAAAAATTTTTCCGCCTGTTTCAGCTCGGCGCCTGCATTATGAGGTATTTAAAAAAAATTTAAAAAAAAAAGGTTCAGCCTCAATTATGTCTCGCTGGATTACTCAGCAGATCAAGAGTGAGTCGACAGGCGAGACTTCAGAACTCAAACACAAGAGTAATTATTTATATTCTACTTGAAACGTGCCAAGAGCGCGGCGCTCTTTTCATGCAAGTCAAAGCACTTACCATTTGCTTGCTTTACAAGCTTTGGTAAGAAACAATCACGCATGGCATCAATGTCTAAGAGGCCTTATATTTATTTCCTCCTGACATAAAGCTCATTAACATCAATCTCTTGATTCTTCCCCAGATCAGTACAATGTCAGCCCTAACGTTTATGAGTGTCTTTAGAAATACAAGTATGAACATTGTGCCATGCGTTCCCATTTTTCCTCCCAACTTTGCTCAGACACCCTTAAATAAAGTCCCATCCAACAGCAGTCTTCATAAATCACCTAATTACTAACAGAAACAGCCACATTAGTGCAATTAACTTTGAACTTCTTTCAACAGCATTCAGGTCTTATTGTCTGTAGGTCACAAAAATAACGAAAATCCAAAATGATGAAATTGGGTTCAAATTTTTAGAGCAATGATTTCAATGCTCTCGCAGCGTCTGGACATAGTTAAAAACAGATAAACTCCCATTATTCTTTTTTATTTTATATACTTATTTTTTATCCATCCATTTTCTAGCAACCTTGTCCCTAGTGGGGTCAGGAGGGGTGCTGGTGCCTATCTCCAGCCAACGTTTCGGTCCAGAGGCGGGGTACACCCTGGACAGGTCACCCGTCTGTCGCAGATATACTTATTTTGTTACTTTTTATTATCAAATTGGATTTATTTACTTGTTTGTTTTTATTATTGGAGGCCTGCTACAAAGTTTTGCTCGACGCCTACATTTTAAAAGTGCAGTTGAACGATAATAAAGTCCATGTCTAGGCAGTTCAGATCAAAATCTAAAATGTTTTTACCAGTCAAATAAGGAGTTAAATATTTAAGATGGAATACAGATTCCTTAAAGCTTGAGTTATGAACTCTGGTGGCATTATTTTAGTTTAAGAACCAATTCTAATTGATTTTAAAGTTGTCTAGAAACCGAGCGGCTGGTGAAATGACCATTATTCAAAATGAAAGACAGAATATAAGGCTGATATAAATACTAGATGTAGACTTTCGTCCTTTTGAACATGGAGTTTGTAGGAACCCAGGAGTTAGTGAACAAACAGCATCTTGACGGACAATGTAGACAGCTGTCCGGTCAGGGAGCAAGTTGTGGAGCATTTTTATGAAATAATATCAAAAAATGTAAACATCTCCTAAGGCATGCAACATTTGCTAAGCTAATATATTTAACGTGCCATGCAACATGTTAAAGCTGAGAGAGAGCAGCCAGGATGCTGAAAAAGAAGGAGAGCGTCAATAATATGTGAGTTCACTGCAATCAATCCCATCACTGCAACACTCAACAATGTTATCGCAATGTCGTGTTTTGCTTCTGCTATGCAGCCAGGCTAGACACGCGAGGCATGGAGGGCATTCACCAGAGAAGCAGCCAAAAAGACCATGATAGCTTTGGAGGAGCTGCAGAAAACCACAGCTCAGGTGAAAAAGAAATCTGTCAACAGGAATCAGATAAGACGAAAGCTAGACTTTATGGCCGAGAGGCAAAAACTCTATACGTGTGATCCAAAATTAACACGGCGGGTCATCCAGAAAACACCATCTCCACTGCAAAACTTGCCAGTTGAGACGCTCTTCTACAGAAGGGACAGGGAAGCTATTATAAAGTTGATGTGAGGAATGGTCGGGCTGACCTCACAGAGAAACCTGCACAAGACACAAGTCCGAATTCACGGCAAGACTTGAAAATTGCCCTTTACAGACAGTTTTCCGAAAAGAGTGCCAGCGCTGCGACCTTAATTATTGTAACAATGAAACAGGAGATTCTGAAAAGCATAAAATAACACGCGTGGCGCACTATTCAGATTTCCATTCGTATGCGTCTGTTTTGTGCTCCCGGGGAGTGAAGTGCGTTTTACGAGCCAACGTGTGTGTGTGCCGCCATCTGATACTATCTCACACCTCAGCGTGCATGCTCTTGGCCCGGGGCTGAATGCTTGCAGAAGCATCTTTAAAATGTGCTGCCCTCCCCCACCCACCTATCACACCGAGAGTCACATGCATTCAAATGAGCGCAAATAACAAGGGCTGGAGATGCTTGGATGATTTATCCTTCCTGAGGAGGATTTATGACTTTGAACCCCCATGCAGGGCATCTCCTGAGAACCAGAGGGGCATGACTGACCTAAGCAAGACCCCTGCTTCTTCCGCTGCTGATTTGATAAGAAGTTCCACATGCATTAGGGTAGCACTCTGAGCGAAAGTAAATAAAACAGCACCGCTATCTCTGCTGCAGCTTTAATAATGTGCATAATCCAATCATCTCCGTCTAGTATGACTGACTATAATAACCCTTTTAAGCAGTTTATGTGACTGGACGACAAAAGGTATATGCAACAGTAGAAGGAAGGTGACAAGATAATACATTATATGAAAGCAAAGCCAAATGTTTCTATAGCAGAACGTCACTTCAAAAAAAAAAAAAAAAAAAAAAAAAAGATTCTGCAGATTAAAAAGGGACTCACCACTTAACAGCAAGGAGCGGCGGAGGCAAGGTGTGGGGAAGGAAGTTGTCAAATAAATGTTAGCCTCTGTCGCTGCTGTAAGAATGTCATCGTTCGGGTTTTTTGGTGGCTGTGCTGGGTTGCTGGACGGGCGGCGCTCTGCCGGACGGCTGTTATCCGCTCAGGGCTGCTGGTCACACGGAATCCGAGGAGGTGAGGGACGCACTGCTGAGCGGAGCTGGGAGAAGAGGAGAGCAGAGCAGAAAGGAGGAGGGGTGGGGGGGGGGGGGGAGATGCGTTGCAGTGAAGCTGCCTGGAAGTGTTTTTGGACAAACAGCGACTACTTAGGGCCGTCTTTGGAAACTGCAAATAATTAAATAAAGATTTTTTTTTTTTGTAAAAAAAAAAAAAAAAAAAGTCTTGTTTGCTCAAAGCGATTAATTCAATTCACTTTAAACTACACCACCATATCTTTTAATATGCAGCTACACGTTTACAGATTTAAATACTGATGTAAACATCGTCAGATTGAAGACAACATTGGTTCAATAGCATATTAAAATCGGCTGTGTGATCACATCATTGCAGTATTTACCAGTGTAGTCAACACAGTCAAGATGTGACTATAATTACATTACTTATAATTATATTATGATAGCTACACCAGGAACTTTTGTCTTATTTTATTGTAACTTTGTCACAATTTCGTGGGTTTTTTTCCGAATTTGATTTTTGTATGCGCTTTATTTTAACAAATGAAAAACCAGACATAGACATATATTTTCTTATTATTTCATTATGCTGTGGGGAAACTGATTTGAAAAGTGAGAAGTTGATAAAGTTTGGGAAACTATTGATTTAATGACTGAAGAAAAACATTCCCTCAGCATGACTCCGCCACCATCATGTTTCACACATAGCATTTTACAAGTTGCTAAAAACAAAAGCTGTTTTGGACTTATCTGACTAAAGCACATTTTTCCAGATATTTTCTGAGTCTTTGTGGCATTTGTGAACACTCGTGGTTTTGTTCAAATTAAATCTTTATGTGACTAAATGCAAATATCATTAGTGGTCTGCATAGAAGGCATTTTACCTCTGAAATGTTGGAGAATCCATTAAGAGGTGCTTAAAAAAAAATTATTATTTGAAATCTGCCTGCATCTCATTTATTTCTTTTGTACTGCATTTTAACAGATCATATGAAAAAAAACACAGATTTGGACAGAGAACTGCATAGAAAGAGACTGGCTGGCATACACTGAGAGGAAGAGAGGTACTCCATGATCTCTAAACAGAGGAGAAAATAATCCAAAACGTATTGATTTAACGACTGAACAGCCCTTCTGAATAAACCTTGGAACAAGAAACCTTGCGAACTGTGCCAAGGGAGCCGAAGCGGATGTGGAGAGCTTTGCAGAAATATTGACACATCCTGAGCCTTTGCACATTTTGTCACCTTGCAGCCACAGAATTTTAAATGTCCTATTTGTATTTTTATCAAGTCTTGATAAAATTGTCTGTAACACCTGAGCATCCAGACACAAAAGTGAACATGTTTTCATCTAAACCATAGCAAAAACAAAGTAGTAGTTCCACTGGCAATTTTTTTTTTCACTTATAATATGGGAAAATATTTAATTATAAGTGAAAAAATTTGCCAGTGGAACAATAAAAAAAAAAAAATCAATATTAAGGTTTTATTGACTTAAAACAGGCTAGTTTTATTTTATTTCAATTGTACTAAGATATTTACACTAGAATTTAGACAAAAAAAGTTGGTAAGTTTAGTACTTTCGCAGTTTATTTAAGAAATGGATCGACAGAGCATGATCAAAATCTACTTTAATTTCACTTGACTTGTGAAAATTGTTCCACGTGTTGGCTGTGACAAACTGCTCATTAGTTGAACTGGATTTTGTATAAAGGTATCATAGCTCAGGGTGCCTGCATACTTTTTCTTCTGATTCTCAGTTTCACAGTACTGTTGATCTATAGCAAAATCCAAGTAAAATACATTAAGGTTTGTAAGGGTAAAGTGAAAAAATATGTGAAAATCGGTGGATCTGTGTACATCTGCAGGACATTGCACTGAATCCAAAATGGCCGAAGACGAGCAGAGTCAGGTGAGAAGAAGAAAGCCGCAGCTCTTGAAATCATGAAAAGAAGACCGCGTCACAGCCAACCCAAACACAGAGTCAAGTGCCCTGGAAACGTATGCCCACAAAATTTAGGTCAACAAACACGTCTGGTCCTCTGTTAGTCCTAAAGCAGCTGAAGGTGCCAGCTCTCAGTCCTACCTGGCCCAGATCCACATACCCAAAACATTGACAAATTTTAACAACAATTTATGGGCCAGAGCTGGCTCAGAGAACATGAACTGGTGCCAGAACACGCTGAGCATACAGACACTTTGCCTGAACCAGCCCAAGAAACTGCACCGTACCTCAGAGGGATGGAGCACTATAAGAGCCAAATATTTTTCCTTAAAAGTTGACTAAGAGAAAAAGACATGAAAAACCATTGTTTGCTTTTCTCTATAATCGCAGATTGTGCTTTATATTTCTTTTAAAATATGTTCTAGGGTCTTTTATTCAATAGTAGCTTGACAAGATGAAGGGCAGAGAGGGAAGGAGGCCAGGAATCAAGCTGGAAACAACTCTGCTCAACCTCTGAGCCATGCAGCGCCCCAGGTTGTGCTTAATGAATAAAGACAATTTGACCAAAGAGAATCATAAAACTTGCTCATATAGGTGTTACAATAGTCCAGATGTCCTTTGGGGAAAGGTGACAACCATTACTCTCTGTGATCCGGTAACCACATCCTTAACACGCGTTACACAGACTCCTCTAGTCCAACGTCTGCAGGTGAATTATGTGCTGCTCAGTCACCCATGAGAGAGGCCGCTCAAATCGGCATGAATCACAGCGCTGGGAATCAATGCAACCGTTTCCCATAGACAAGCTGCCCTGACTGAACCCAATCAATTCCACCCCGGGATTCATTGTTCCAATTAGTAACTCTTGTTCTGCTCTGTAAAGGCAAGGAGGTTCGACCGGGACCAGCTCCCAATGAACATCAACAAGGCGAGCTCTGCGTCCAAATCACTTGGTTAGCATGTCAGAAGGGGGGAGCCTCCGGTAGTTTCATCCTCCTTCAGCTGGTTCAGTCATCACACTGGATGAGTAACGGTGAACATTTAGAGATGAAACACATATGCAGTAGGTAGAGGAAGAAGGTGAGATCTGCTTTAGGAAGTATGATGTTGCCAGAAATATTTGCTCATCTGTATTCAAAGAGTGATATCTCATTCCTAATCCATAGGGTCCGATTTGATGTTGACCCAACATTTGTGGCTATAACAGCTTCAGTTCTTCTAGGAAGGTTTCCCACAAAGCTTGGGAGAGTGCTCATTGGAGAATTTTTTTGCTATTCTCCCAGAACAACATTTCTAAGGTCAGACAGTGATGTTGGAAAACACAATGTCTGTGGTTCTCTATTATGTTGAGGATCAGGAAACTTCGTCATCCGTGTCTTTATTGACCTTGGAACACAAAGAGCCATCACCAAATAGTTTCCACAAAGTTGAGAGCATCACACTTTTCCAAAAAGTTTTCATATGGCGAGTATTGGATTATCAGTTTAATTAAACTAATACTACCACAATTTAAAAAAATATGTTCATTTTAAAAGCTTTAAACCTCAGGTGTATCAATATTAATGGAGGAAATTGGGGTAAAAAGGGTTCAAAAGGCATCTGGCTCACTTGAATGGCAAGTAGTTTTGTGTTTTAAATTTTGAAGTGTGGCAAAGAGAAATGGGGCCTTTCTGTCTTTTCTATTTAAAGAAGAAACGTATTCCTTAAAAATCCATTCAGTGCATTTTTTTCTGATATGGCATTAGTTGTGGCACCAGGTACAATTTTTACAAAATAACTGTTTCCCAATGTAGGACTCTGTCCCGATGAGACAAACCTGTACTCAAATTAAACAAATCATTTATTGTGAGATGATGCCACTGCAATATAAGATGACAGATTTTTTTTATGCTTTTTATACATCATTACCAGGTGTGCAAATAAACGTGAAGGCTGCTGCAGAGGGGCAACAAAAGAAGGGAAAATAAACTACATCTGGCTGCGTGTGTGACCGTGTGTGAGTGTGTGTCTGCAAACATCCATGACCTTATTCATCGCATGTAATATACAGCTCTGATCTGCTCTCCACTCGTGCACACACACACATACCAGTCAACGCGAGCAGACTGGCGACTTGATGGAGCTGCATTGCAAATTAAATGAGTTCCAGTGAAATGAGAGTGCCTTTTTCGTGAGATAGCCCCTTTTTAATCTGTTGAATTATTTATGTATTATCTGCTGGCAGGAGACGGGCGGATGAGGAGGGGTGGACTGCTGACAGTCTGAGAGGTAGGAGAGAAAACGGCAGTCCATTTGCTTGCACTTCATGTTCTACAACTATTTGAAGGGATGCTTCTAATTGCATTAGCCTTATCTACCTTTTGACCTGGCAAACACTTCACTCGGCTCCCTTTCACCTCTCAGCTGACAACACGAGGAGGTCCTCGTCAGCTGAAAATATGCACCAGTCAGCAGCGCAGTGGCCTCTGTAGTAAAACTGCTTATTGCTGTGGTCTGTATTACTCCGCTTGTGGTCCCGCTGGCGTCTAATGAACACCGACTGCGTTCACGCGTCGCTTGTCTGTGTTCCCTTCTGTGGTGTGCAGAACAGAAAGCTGTGGGAAAATAGCTTTGCACTCACTGATTTTCATTTACTGTTTTAATGTTGGACCAAAAATTACAATCTGAAAGCGACTGCTCATATTAAACCAGTTGGTCACCAGAGAGACGAAGGCAGAGAAAGTGAGAAACACTCCGGCTTTTATCATGGCGCCCTCTTATGACTAACACCAGTAAGTGCAGCTTATTGTGACCTATATAGAAGTGCAATTGATCGTTAATGGTTTGTCGTAGTTGCTATTCTTCATCTTTTACAGATAAATATTCGCCATAACAAACAGAATGTTCTACAAAGAAATTTTAAAAAAATAAAATCAGCCAAATTTAAAAATCTAAAGTCAGCATTTTAAAAAGACGTCATTTATAATGAGTCACAAGTAGAAATCTGTGCATATTGTTTGCTGTGCACCTAAATATTAGTGAAAAATCTTCTTTGGCTGGACTGAATCAATACACAACCCAAAGGGAAAGCATTAGCTTGTCCCACAGTGTCAGACCACTAGCATGTTCGCAGGTGGCGGTTTTAGTGGAATCTGTCCCAAAGTGAACCTTTTGGCTTTAAACTGATTCAGTTCTTCCTGGGTGAGTTTGCTCTCTGGTGAGAACAGACTGTCTGCGGCCTCTCCCACCGCTCCGGCTCCGGGTGAAGCTGCCGCCGTCCCAAAGGCGCTCCCAAGCCCTCCCCCAGCGGTTGCTGTCGTGGAGAAGGAGCTGAACCCCGAGGCCAATCCGAACCCCGAAGAGGCCGATGGCGGCGGCGGCTTGTCTGCGCTCGGGCCAGCGAATGAGAAGGACGAAGCAGAAGGCACGGAGGAAGAGCCGAACCCAGACGGAGGTTGTGTCGGAGCTGTTATAAGGCTACCAAACCCAACTGAAGGTGAAGATGTAGAAGAAGAGCCGAATCCAGAACTGGGAGCTGGGAAACCGAAGGTGGCGGACTGGGCTGGTGCACCGAAGCCTGCGTGGTCGGAATGATCAGAATTAGCAAAGGAGTGATGGAGAATGAGTAGTACAAGACATTTGGATTAAAAGGGACAAATAGGAACTTCTACTTTTCATTAAACAAGCTAATGGTGAACATTTTGTAGCTCTTCTTTTATAGCAAAGCTCATTCATATCACAGAATGGCCTCGCCGAATTGAGAATCCATGTCTCGAGTATTGCTTTCTATTTCTATAGTTATTTTGCAAAGAAAAATTAGCAAAAATGTCAGCATTTCAAAAACCGCATATCCTTTTCTTTCCTCTTAAATATAGATATTCTCTAATTGCTGTTGGTACATAAAATCTCAATATAAACACCATTGTTCAGCTTGCAGTGTTTACAAATGTATTTCCTATTGTAACAGTCGATCCTTCCATCGTCTACTCTTGCAATACAGTAATATTTATTGACCTTTGCTGTCAAAGCTGGATGTGGAGGATCCAAATCCTGTCGTCGTCGTCGAACCAAAGCCACTTGAAGACAACTGCGGGGCTGTACCTTTTAACTCGGCGAGCTGTGTGCAAAGAAAACATGGAGTCATCTAAACCTGCTCACTGACCTTTCAAAAAGTCCCTCAAGTGGACGGATGAAAACTTTCTGACACTGACCGCATTTGCGTGTCTGTGTGTGTATGTCTGTGTCTTACCAGTGCCAGACGTGTGGACGGACTCATAATCTTCAGCTCCTGGACTCTGCTTTTCCACTGACTGAGCAGCTGGTTTACGCCATTTAGCTAAAAAACACAGAACTGGAAGTCATTACGACTGCTGCACGACATAAAATAAAAACCAACGCAGACTAATATTAGGAACGAGGCGAGTGCGTACGTAGCCCTGCAGATCCCCGGATGCTCTGGTGGAGTAGTACTCCAGCCTGAGCTCTTCTGGAGACAGATCAGTGAAGCCTGCAGGCAAAATAATCGAGTTTAATGTTCAAGTTTTAAAACTGCCAATTGGCAAATTAGTCCTGAAACAAACAGAATAAAACAGGCACAAACCTGAGATGAGCGTCTTAAAGTTAGAGTAGCACGAGAAGCCCCACTGTCCTGAACTCTCCCAGGCATCCACGTCCGCCTGAATGACTTCACTGATGAGGTGTCGGATATAAACATTAATGGATACCTTAAAATAAGCCTGAGAGGTTTATTCAAAAACAAGCAGACTCACAGTTTCTTATCGTCCTCTTCATCCCCAGCTGTACCTAAACCTGCTACTGCTCCTCTTCCTCCCTTGTCAAAGGCACTGGAAGCATCGAGAGCAGAAAATCGATTCGAAGACGAGAAGCTGAAATCAGAGCTCTTCAGGTTTTCTCTTCTCCCGCCGCCGCCACCTCCTCCACCTCCACCTCCACCTCCACCACGTCCTGAACCCCAGTCACTGCTTCCCTGTGAGGAGAAGGATGACGGCTGAATATATCCTCCTCTTTGCTGGGAGGGGTTCACCCAAACTCTGTTCCCATAACCTGGAAGCAAAACGGAGAAAACGGAGGAAAGGTTAAACGTCATCGAAGGACAACCAATTAAGCCAACATGTCGAGGGAACCGAAAACCCAAACATGCACAGGGAGAACATGAAAACGCTATTAAAATGTAAATCTAAATCACATTATTATTGTTAAGCAGAGTTTTGTAACGACAAAACGTAACACAGGACTTTTTGTATTCCAAAAGCTAGTCTACATTTTCTTCATTTATAAGCCCTGTTCTTTTAAAGCGTTGTAGCAGATGCTTGTTTATCACACATCCGAATGATTTCAAACAGCAGGGAGATATTTATTAAAGAAACCCCCTTCTGATTGCAAGCAAGAAAACATAGACTGAAAAACTAAAAAAAAAAATGTGGCCTCTAATGAACAAGACAAAATTATGCTATGATAAATCCATGCGAAATTTCTCTAGAGGCGTTTTATAAAACAGCAAATGGAGATAATTTGGCAGGTGAAGTATCATGTTACCTCCTCCGCCTCTGGGCTGCTGCGGACCACCGGAGCGGCTGTAGCTGTCATTATAACCTCCCCCTCCTCTGCTTCCGCCTCTCGGGTGCTCATTCCAACATTTGTCTCCGTAACGACAGCGGCCCTGGAGGAAAAAGTTACACACGACCATTTTAAACGCGCAGTGACGGTGCGGCAAAGCACAGTGTCGGCCTGTTTACGAAAAAAAAAAAAAACAGGTCGCGCGAGATCTACGTCATCATTTTGCGTCTGTCAGTGCTCACTCACAGCGACCTCGTGTGGCAACTTTATCTTAAGAAATCTGCTCAGGTTTTTACTGCGTGAAAGGGGCAAGATAAATTAGAGAGCTGTTTCGTTCAAAATGTATGGAGCTAAAGCTGTCTCGTAATTCACAAACGCACAGACTAAGATTCACAAATGCACAGAACAAGACCCATAAATTCACAGGACGAAATTCACACTTGCATATCTTAATTTACAAGCTCCTTCTGGCCCGTGAGCTGCGATGCATTTGTGTGTGAATTTTGAGACTCTACTGACTTCTCAAAATTCGTCTCAAAATTGGCTGATCAGCAACCAATCAGATAGCGTTCTTGTTTCAGCCAATCATATGAATGGACCCCCACGTTGGGGTAACCCAGAGGTTCCCAAAATGTGTGGCGCGCCCCCTAGGGGGCGGGGGGCGCCGTGCCATTGGGGGGGAGGATGAGTGAATGAAAGAGTATAACAGGGAGTCTCTAAAAATCTCTTTCTCTTCCACCCCTTCTCCGTCCTTTATTTAATGAGTCGCGTGCTGCGCTTTTTGGGGGGGCTTGTTTTTTTTAACATGAAGTCGCTTATTTAAGTTTTAAAATAAGCAGAGACACATAATAAGCCCCAGAATTTGTCTGACAGCCAGTTAGTTTTAGTCAGACTCTCCCCGTCCATCATTTCCCGTCCAGCTGTTTTCATGACAAGTTAATATATTTGCTGTGAATGACGTCGAGCTTCTCGTTGCGCTCCAGAGAACCGCAAACAAAGAGATTAACATGAACAGCGCAACAACTCGTGTGTTAAGCTGTGTCATCAAAGCCAGTGAATTAAACATTTTCTGATGTTTCTGATATACTGATATTTATTAGTAGGGTAAATATTCACAATGTGCAGGATTTGGCAAACAAATTGCTTTTCATCAGAATAAACGTCTTTAGAAAAGTAGCAGGGATGTCAATTTCCGAATCAGTCTCTTCAACTTAAACCTATGTGTCTGCTGTTAGCCCTCCTGTTTTCAGCATTTAAGGGGCTAAACTAAACCTTTGCAACAATTTTTTTTTAAAAAGACAAATTTGAATGCAACAATAATGCATATTAACACATCATGGCTAAAGTTTAAATTGGAATTGCTGTACAAAAACAAAATTACCTTTGGATTATTAATGATTTGTGAACACAGATGATGTACCTGAACAAGCTTTATTCAATACAGGTTACACAATGAACAATGTATAGTATTAAGAATAGGATTATTGTGTGTTTTGGTGAATGAAGAAGTAAAGAACTACCACTCCCTTCCAGCAAAGTCCCTTCTCACTACATCACATAATCCTTTTTAATATATCACCCTCTGTCTATTATTGTGACAGCTTCAACATACGATCTACTGCGTCCAGCACTGCACGATTTGGTGCATCACAACATCCGCAAGAATTTTTTGATTCTTGAAATAGAAACAAATACACTAAACACTTTCAATGCACAAATTTTGTAAAACAAAAAACAAACACAAAAAACAAAAATAAATAACCAGAGTCCAGAAAAGAAAACAAAACAGTCTTCCACATTTTTAAAAATAATATATATTGTTCTAGAAACTTTAAAACAGTGTTACATTTGCAATAAAAGGAAACTTTTAAAATGTCTTCAGGCAATGTAATTATAGTTCATTAAACATTAAAGCATGACCTTGCTTTTAGCTTATGGCAAAGGGAATTACCAAAATAGACTGTATAGCTTTTTATGGTCTAATACCAGTAATTCAGGGACTGTGAAAAATGTGTGTGTGTGCGTGTGTGTGTGTGCGTGTGCGTGTGTGTGTACAGTGTTTGTTGTCTCCAACTGTGTGTCTAACGTGCTTCGAGTGCTGAGGAGCGATCAGAAGCGGCAGAGAACAGACTCGAGATGAGGCAGGCAGTTTTCTTGCTTCATGGCAGGGGGCGCTCATGATCCCAAACATTATGACTCCACAACTGCAGAGTAAGAGATAGCGCGCTATCGATACAGTAAAATAAGTGAAGCTACACGCAGCTAGTCTACGTGTAGCTTGGCTGATACAGAGAGCGAGAAAAGGGTGGTTTTGAGTTGCACTTCAACGGGTTTTCCCTTTGCTGTGCAGCATAGCACTAAATTAATAATATCTACATGTCCAAGTTTCATTGAGCTAACGAAATTATTTTACCGTGGCAGCGCGGCTATGGATGGCATGTGATAGCACAGTCTATTTGCCCTTCAATGTCCGCATGCGAGAAATTTCCGTATGTAAACAATAACATGCAGGGAGTCTTGTGATTTTGATTAAGTCAGCCATGAACTTCACCGCACGTCGCTGATTTATATACCTGTGCTGATTAGTACAAAAATATATTTTTCTTTTTAAAAAGAGAAGAACTTATAAAGGACAGCATCTTTTGAGCCAAAGTTCCCGACGAGACAAAACAAACTGCTTAAAGCTTCATCATCTTGTGTTTTGTCAGAAAGCAATCAGTTCTCAAATTCTGTTCAAACTATGACAAATTCCACATTGACTTTTAGTCAAGCTTTCCAGGATTTACCAATAACTGAGGATAACAGTTATTGTGAACTAAAACTGGACACAGAAACACCTGGAGTGATGGTAAATTGTGACTGATGCTCAAAACTCAAAACCTCCATCCAGATTCATCAACTTTTCATTTCTTGTACAAAATTATAAACAGTTTATTTAAATAATAATATATATATATATATTGGATAAATAACACAGATTGGAAAACCGAGTAAAGAGCAAAGATAATATGACTAAGTCAATCACTGGAATATGAAAAGCTTATTCAAGATGAATGTGCTTAATAAAGAAAGTAACAGTAAAGACGTAGATGCCGTAACTAACGCCTGTCGGTGCAAAGCAAGGCCAGGCCGTGTACGCTGAGGCTGAGGAGCAGAGCCAGAGCCCCGTCTGTGTTTTCCATCTCCACCCGGAGCCGATCGGCGTCCCTCCTTAGCGTCACTCTGATGGAGCCCAGCAGCTGCTCTGCCTGCTGGAAGACCTGGTTGTCCTGCAGCGGTGCAGGAAGGGACAGGATGCACAGATTCCCACCGCTCTCCTTTAACCCGCACATCTGTTGAGACGCAAGCAGAAAATAGACGGGATCGTTTTGATGTAGTGTCGCAAGATGTGAATCCTGGAAGTTGGAACCTGCCAGGTTAGTTGAGTTGAACAGGAGGACTACAGGAAGTTGTACGTGTTCAGTGAGATGTAAATTCTGCGATGGGGAGATTTTGTTACCTTTAGACAAAAACATAAGACCCACTTCCCTCTGATCTAACGGACTGATGGATGTGTTTAATGGGTTGATATTTATATTGAAGCAGAATTATTTCACAATACAAATATCTTCATTCAGTGGAATAAGACAGAAAGGAAATTAATGTTTTAACCAAAGCACACAAACGTCCAGCTTTGTAGCATAGCTGTGAGCAGAAAATCATTGTAGTTAAGAGAAATAAAGGCTTGAAATCAGTATCTGTGTATTTAACGCGTATAATGTGTATAAAGTGAAATGAGTCACTGAAATAAATTAACTTTTCAATAACATCATGATTTATTGAACGGGTTACTTACGTTCCCTAAGGAATACATTCGGTTTGATGGCCATTTGTCTTACTGCAATCGTTCTGAGACTTTTTTCTAACAAATACCATCTGAGGAAATACTCGACTTCCCAAGTGCATTCACCCTGACAGGCAAATTGAAAACAGCATTGCAACTGGACTTAAACTTCCTAAGTTTTGCTCTGCCCTGTCATAAACACGACGAAGGCAAAACTCTCTCGTTCAGCGGGATTGTTTGACCGGTTGAGAAATTTGGCTGTGTTTCATTTTTCATTTGAAAGGTCGGAAAATGAACCCAAAGTTTCCTAGAAGTGGGAATCTGAATGGGAACGTTGGATGTTTCTCAGCAGCCTTGATATCCAACATGGCTGCCTTGTATAACTGATAGTCATAAAATAAAAACAGATCTATGACACTCTGGATGAGTTGTATCTCATTAAGTCTTCCAGATAAATAGTGCCAACACCTACGCATGTATAAACAAGGATATATATTTAAGGCAAATGAAATCGACCAACCAGCACATCAAACGCTGAGAGAAAATCAGGTGGACTGTTGCTCAAAATGTTCAGCGTCTCATCAGGCAGCTCTGAAAGCAAAGACATGCAACAAGATTAAAAATTGAGACATTAATCGAGGCTGCACTGATTTATGGCCTGGTTCAAATATTTTCAAGATTTCTCTTACCTTCCATGGCACTGACCAGCAGATAAGCTGCGGGTAGGTGTGAAGAGAAGCCAGTCGGGACGCATTCAGGGACACATGAACTTGTAGGAATTGTCTCCTTCTCACCAATAATAGGAGTCTCCGCTGTTTCACAATCACACAACTTCTCCAGCTAATGAAAAGGAAAGTTTAGAGGGGAAAAGGGAAAAAGATTGCTGATTTTTTCTCTCAAATGTACTTAATTTAGAAAAAAATTGTTTAGAAATATGTTTGCAAGTCACTTGTTGCGCAATTCCTCTCGATTAGGCAACAATCAAAAGTCGTCAGATGCTAGCTTTATCGGTGTACGTTAAGTTAGCGTGACCCTCACCTCACTCTGCAGGTAGGACAGAGCAAATCTGTCCCGAAGAGCCTCTTGGAGCTTCTCCATCAGCTCACATCGAGTAGAGCTGGGGAGGTCTGCCAGAGGAGAAAGGTCCATATCCGCCCATCCTGCAAGATAGCAGACTACTTTATATCTTCATCACTACAACTTAAATTTTTAAAAACACAACTTCTCTTTTAGGTTTAAACCTGATATAACAGATTTGATTCTTTGTATTAATCTAGTAGGAAGTAGATTTGTTGGCTTGTCATTCACTCTAAAGCTTAGCTCAAGGAAAGGGAACCTTCGTCTTTGCCAACATGTCAGCAGCGCGTTCCACTTCCTCATGTCAACTGCTTTACTCTTTCCCATGGAAGAGAAAATGTGCATTACCGCTGTGAAAAACGGTGAAAGGAGCATCTTCCCGAGCCCCGTGCCCATCGAAACTGCCGTCCACTGTGTCCGAGGAACCATCGAACGGGATGGAGTCGCTCTCAAAGCCTCCGATAGTGCTGGGTCGCAGGCATATGCCTGAAAATAATTCCAACAGCAGCAAAGATAAACACACCAAGCACTCTCGGTGAAACATTTAATAATAAGCTAGAGAGTACGATGATGTTCGGGTACTCACTTTCCTAATCCACCTATTCAGTGGCACGCTTCTGTTTTAAGCTTGTCAGTATAATAATAAAATAGTTACTGGATAATTTAGTTCTTAATGATCCGTGTTGAGGAATTCTTTTTAAATTACTAATCCATGGAGAAAAGGTTTGTTGTAATTAGCCTGTCTTCAAAATGGTAAAGACAAGAGAACATGATATCCAAGAAAAGGAAGACGTGTGGTGATCTTAATAAGTCAGTCAAATGATTACAGAAATCATCCATTCATCAAACTCGTGTAGAGCCGGAGAACATTTTTACTTTAACTGAAAACAGCAAAAAATCTGACAAGCAAGACTGAATGACGAATTCAAGTTTATGACTTTGAGGATGATCCTGTGGAAAAAAAAATGAAAAAAAAGACGACGATGCTCGAAGACAACATTTGTGTCCCTGTTGGGAACCTGTAGTGACTAAAGTTTCTCTTTTATCTTTGTTTACTTCTTTAATTGAAACATCCAAAGGTTTCTGAAACTTTTTAGCATTTCAAATGCTTCTTCACAATTTCATTGCATTTGAAAATGCAAACTGATTCGACATATTTGGAGGACACTGGTTAAAAACTATATTAGCCCCGTCACTGCTCCTCTTCCATGTTAACTTTGGAGGAGCAGCAGAAATCGAAAGCGCAAGCAGGAGAATCTGTTAACAGGACAACAAAGCTCTGCTAAGAATGAATGAATCAGTCCTGAAAAATAAATAACAAGTGCAAAATACTCAACCCCAACAGCTCGATGCAGCTGCACTTCTGCACAGATAAGAGATTTGTGCTCCAGTCATATTTACAGAAGTCTTTGTTCTGAGGCTATCACCCATAAAAGATAACTGAAAACACATGGGGTACTTGTCATCGAAGAAAATGCAAAGATGGCAGGAAGTCAAGGAAAACCCCTAAACATCTAACATAAGAACTGAAAGCAAAACAGCAAGAATAGAAGGGATGAAGGAATGATCTCCTTCCTGGTTTGAGCTCTTTTTCTGGAAACATTCTCACCATAGTGTCCGTTCTTCTTGATCTCCAGCTCCATTATGCTGTATGCGATCACCGTGCCAGAGGGAATCTCCAAGGAAACGTCGCTGTCCACCTCAATATTGTTCACGTCCTTTCCAAGCACCTAAAAACACACATTTAACATGCATATAGTCACCTTCCTAAAATAATGGCCTTTTTCTTTTTTTTTTCTTTTAGCAAAAACTGACTTAGTCCATTATTTTATGGAGGTAACGGTATACAAAGCGTCACATAAACGTGAAAAGCTGCAGGGCCGACCTTCACAGAGCCCCTCAGCAGGCCCATCAGCCCCAGCACGCCCTGAAAGAGACACTGCTGCTTCTTCGTCATGGTGACGGAGCACGGGTTGGTGGTGAGGATGCGTTCCTTCACCACTGTCAGAACCTCGGCGCGCTTCTCCAGCTGCTGCACCAGGACGTGCTGCATGTCCACTAACCTGAGGCAGACAAAATCTGTCACACCAAAGCCCTTTTCTCAGTTTTACATCCAGACACCTTCCTTCCTTCCTTCGGACTCAACGCAGAAGAAACAATACGGAAAAGACTGGCCGAAACCTGCTGTCGGAGTCCTTCAACAGCTTCTTGACATCCAGCTCCTCTTTCTTCAGCTTTCCGAAACACGACTCCAGCGTGGACGAACCCAGTCCCTCCAGACTGACGTTGACGGGACCGGCCTCGGTGTCCAGCTTCCCGGAGCGATCGTCCCGGTACGTTCCCTTGTAGGTCAGGAATTCTGTCTCAGAAACTCCTGCAGAAGAAAAAAAAAGTGATACCAGATTTGTTTCTGGTGCTAAAAGTACTTCAGGCACTAAAGTCTCTACTTAAAAATAAAAAATTGGGACATTTAAAACGCATTCTTCTTAGCCTATTGAGGAGATGCGTCTTTAGTTTGTATTAAACAGTTGTAAGTTTGGCTTAGTTTCCATCCATCCCTTTGAATGAGAAGCCAAGAGGCAGCGCCTTCAGAATCGATGGGAAGACGGATGGCGATAAATACAGGGCAATCCTGGAAGAAAAACTGATAGAGGCACTAAAAGGCTACAACAGGGTTAATCCAATGTGGTTAAGGCTTTGACCCTTTAAACTCAGTGGTTTTAACTTGACAAATATAAAAATTTCAAGGCTTATGAATCTTCTTGCAAAGCAGTGACTGCAGCATCCATCAGACAAACGGTAAAAGCGTAACATGGAACAAGCGCTTTCCTCTTTTTTCGTGTGCGACTTTAAAATCCCTTGTAAACACGCACACCTACCGGGTCGGAGCACCTCGTCGCCCTGCAGCAGATCGCCCAGGGTGAAATCAGTCGGCTGGTACTTGGGCCTCTGCCACGTCCAGAAGCGGTTGCGCTTGACCACGACTGCCATGGGGAGCAGTTTGTGGGAGTCGTTAACTCGGGACACGTGGATGAGGCTTCCCTCTGGATCAACTTGACGGACGAAGTTGGCGGTGGCCTTGGAAAACATGGCCTCAGCGGGAGAGGATTATAGAGAAGCTGAAAGAGATTTTATTTAATTATTTGAGCTTCCTATTGACATGAAGAGCACATTCCTGAAATGATTTTTATTGACTTAATGCGGTTTTCCTTCAGGAAGGAAGTCCCCTGAATACTACCGCACAAATGCAGGAATGATCTCACGCTCACTACCACTGTTGGGCTCTGAGATCATGGCTTTAGTTTCGAAAGCGCTCAGGAGCAAACAGAGGAAAGTGATTAGTATCGTTTGGGACTGCGGCGGACAGAAGAATGCTTGAACTAAACAACAGATGCTGGCTTCCTGCAACTGCTGGAAGCCAGCAGTTGAACCTATTTGAACGTGCTCCGTGAGCTTCAAGTGGAAGAACCAACTCTGTCTCCTCTGGGTTTCACATGAGTTGAGTCATCCAGGGCTGAATTTTTCAAGAGTCGTGGTAGTGTCACTGCCAAACCTTTCCCTCTCCTCCAACTCTAAATCCACAGGCTCAGATGTACGGTTGGTGAATATTTCATGTTGCCTTTGTTTACTGTGACCTGAACCGAGGAGAACAAGAAGGAAACAGCTTTTTTTTTCCTTTTTTCTTATCCAATGTGGTTAACGAATGTTGATCATGGAAATTCAAAGATTTGAAGATTTCTTTTTATTTTACCAAAAATGTTTCTTCTGAAAAGATGTCATGTTAATGTTTTTTGAGCCGGCCAAGTCAGAGTTCTGTCTTGTGTTTGTGAAGAGAGATAAATATTAGGGTGATGGCAAGGAGGTCTTCCACCTGGCACCCTGAAAATGCTTACATGCAAGATCAGAGGGTTCATGAACACACTGGTGTTTTTATCAATAATAAAATGGGTTAAATTGCGGTGATGCCAATAAAGCCTGCCACTAATAACTTTTGAATTAGAAAATATATATATATTCCTCCTCTTGTAATTTACAGTAAGCATAAACTCCCCTCCCTCCCACAACTTTCCCCTCTACCAACCAGACCCCGCAGCTGCACGCTGCGCCTGGAGCCTCATGACTCAGATTATAAAATTAAATCAAAGAATCTGGAGTATTTGGAGTGCCTGAAAACGGTTGGGCAGAAGAATAAACAAGTCTTCCCAAAAACTTATTAATAGTTCAGACCTAAATAGAGTTGCTTACCTTAAACGCAGAGTTTAGAGCGGGTTTCCCGGATGTCACACTACGAAGAAAGCCGCGGACTCGACTAAAACATCCAGAAGAAGACGGACCGACAGCGGCTCTTATCCGAACTGATCTGAGCTGGACCAGATCTGGGGGCTAAAAAGCGAGGGAAGGACGGCGTGCTATAGCGAGCGGCCGCCCCATTCCTCCGCCCACCCGGTGGAGTCATATGAACCCAGTGGGATGTTTCTGTGTGGCCCATCGGGGAATGAGCAGACTTGCCTTTCCGACTTTTTTTTTAACTTCTGATCGGTCAAAATCAGAGGAGAGAATATCTAATGGCTCTTGCATTGATCGCGCCTGTCTGCGGTCATGCTTTAACATCCTGATAGTGAGAAGTAGGCAGAGAGAGAGATTTCAATGCACCACATCCTGTCATATAGAGACCACCTGTGCAGTAGAGCGGGCATTTCTTCCTGTGCTCTTGTTTCGTTGGCATGTGACATTTTATGCTTCATACCATCTGTTATCTGCCCTCATTTTGCATTTGCGGTTTACCACTTCTGTGTTAAGCACGTTGGTAAACTTTATGTATCTCTGACCTGTTTGGTGTCGCCTTCGTTAAAGCCTTTTCAGTAATGTTCTCCAATCACTCTGAAGCCTTCACAGATGAAGAAATTAAATTACACACAAGTTGACTAGAACAGTGAATGCTGTGACTGTTTTACAAAATATTCTTGAGGGGTGTGCAGATTTGTGCAACTATTCAATTCATATGCTTTATCCCACAGGAGAATTAAATGTTGTAAATCATATATCGTCCTAATACCTTCAAAGAGCTGATTCACATCAGCTTTATTTTCACAGAAACCATGAATTCCTACCGGGTGTACAGACGTTTTATATCCAGTGAGCCTATTTTACCATAACAATTGTAGTTTTGCTACTTTTTATTACAGCATTTTGCTGTCTTTGCATGCAAATCCTTAGTAAGAAAATAGTGAGGAAATATTGAGCCGCTGCACCAAACTTAAACGAATTAAATGTACTAAAACTAAGCTCAGGAAGCAAAAAAAAGAAAGGATGTAAAATGTTTTTTAAGCTGTTTTCATTGCATTTGTATAGGCAAAAAGGAAAATGTACAGTTCAAGCTGTGGAATCAGAGACTAGTTCTATAATTTGTGGGGTGCAGGTCTGTGTGGTTTAGCAACAGACATTTCTTCCAGTATGTGCACAGAATTTTAAACCAAAGCCTGATCTAGCATTAATATTTCTGAAACAATCTACCAAATTGCACTATGAAAGTGCTTCCAGAAAAGATTTAAAATAATTTGTCCTTTTCCCAAACAGCTAAACACGTGCGTCTTCTCGCGGTTTTAATAGATTTTAGCTTAAATCCTGCATCAAAAGGTTTCTACAAGATTTTCTAATATCTTCACAAAAGCGCACTTCATAAAATCCAAATAAAAAACACTGGAATTTGCCAATGTAGTAGCAAAAGACGGGTTTTCAAAAATATTGTAGTAAAAGTTAAATGGCATAGTAGCAGCAGCTGAAAGTGCCACCATGTGTGACCTAAATAACATCATGGCAAATACAGGGCATGGAAGTCAGTAAATAAAAAACCCCAAACCCACTTCATGAGGTAAACCACAGTGAGGCATCATAGCACTGTACTACAACTCAAGAGAAAGTTTGTCCCATATATACCCAGTTATTTGCAGGGTAAATATGGAAAATATGAGGAAAATCCACCCTACAACACTTCAAAGCAGACAGAAATACATTAAAGAGTGGAGTGAAATCATTTTCACCTGGAATGAAGTGAAATAAACCGTTGCATGTATTATTAATAATAAATAAATAATGCATAATTCTTCCACCCATTGTAGTATTTTATTATATACTTCCAAAAGGGAGCATTCGTGCTGTTTCCTTAAGAGAAAACGGCACCCACAGTCCTGCTACAGACTTGAATGATGTGAACAAGGCAGCATACTGAAAAAGGCAGTACTTTCGTTTTTTTAGATATATAAAACTGATCAGCTTGTTGCTGAAATCAGCAGAAAGTCATTGTGTCATTAATGTGATGCAACATAAGAACACAGAAGTGGGATGCGACCTCCAGTCCTCGGTCTTTTGTCCACTCCTCATTCAGACGGCCGTCAGTCTCTGAATAAAGGTACTTTTGCATAACTGCTCCAGCAGTTCTGAGTGCAGCATTACAGTGAAAAGGCACTTGGATAAACGGTGAAAAGCAGTAAAACAGACTGATCTGCACCTTTAGTCTACATGGACTCTGTGTCTATATTACAGTCAGTAGCAGAAAATGTACACAAACGAGAACAATATATACACAACAGGCTCTGTGTACACTTGGTCCAAAAGAGGTAGTAGCCCTCTTTTGGACCAAGTGTCACAGTAGCCCATGTGTGGGCTACTGTGACACTTGGTCCAAAAACACATGGCTGTCACAGTAGCCCATGTGTGGGCTACTGTGACACAGAGCAGTTCATTTTAACCAGGTCGGGGTTCCTGAATGCTGAACTTCATTTACTTTTATTATGTTTTCTGACCGGCAGGTCACCACAACACAGGAAAGTCCACTTTGCTAAAGCCGGGGTCTCTGCGCTGCTCCCAGTACGTGTTGTTGCTCACCCATGTGTCATCCTTGGACTTCCTACACAAACAAAACAACACATATTTAATCAGAGAATGGCTTCTGATTTATTTCTTCAGTAGTTATGTAAGAAATGATGCCTTGCTGTGACGAATGCCAAACCAAGCAGGTCAGACTTTTACATGAACTCATTCCTTGATGCTTCAGACTAGATGGAATTAAAGCGTACATCAGATCGAGCACGAGAACATGCAGGTAGAAAGTGGCATACTTGAAAAATCGTGGCTGATGGATCATGCTGTTGTCCTGCAGCACTCTCCTCCTCTCCCTCTGGAGCTGCTCTATCCTCTGTTTCTGCTCTTCAGCTCCGTCAATGTTCCCCTCCTCCAGCAGCCTGACGCAAGCGTAAAGACAAGGAGTTGAGTGGCAAAAATGTCTATGTAGAGGAGAGGCTCAAAATCTCACTGCACAATGATGGAGGGATGGATGGGAAACTGTAGAAAAAGGAACAACTAAAAGTCTAAAAATTAAATGATTTTTCTATCTTTTGTTCTCTTTTGACACTGTCATTTGAATCCGTTTAAACAAGTTAGAAAAAAAAAACAACTTAAAAACACCAACAAGTAGTGATCATGTTCCGATTCTGCCCAGTAAACAGGAATGAGAAGAGTGCGAACCTCTGGTCTGGCCTGAAACGCGTGTCTGTGGGGGGCAGCAGTGGTTTTAAGGAGGAGTCCAGTTCATTAAGCTCCACTGCAAACTGGGTGAAACCGTAGTACTGCTCCTGCTCCACTGGCATGGGGTCTGCAGGCAAACGCATGACAAACAGGATTTACCTTCATGTCTTTAAAAGAACCATGGTGGCTGAGATTTCCTGGCTGTCATTTTTGACTCACTTGCTCTCCAAATACAAGTAGCAGAAGGAGGGTCTCCTTGAAACACTGATTCATGCCATTTTCCAAAAATGGTGTGCACCACCTTCCCATTTGAATCTGTAACCACACCCTCTATCTCGTTCACTGTGGAGTTCCATGATTTGGCCTGAGGAGAAAAATGTGTTTTTAGTGTTTTTAGAAAGAGCAGGAGAAAGACTCAAGGTTTTGCTTCACACTAAAGTTAAAATATGTATGAATAGGGTTTAAATGGCAACAGAAGTCATCCAGCAAACTGCTGATAATTTTGTCCTTACCCATGACAGATGCAAAAAAAACCTAGTTAGATAGCAAAAGCATGTTAGCAACTCGTTAGCGGTAGCCTTAACTGCCTCAATCTCGATAAAAATGTCTTCACACGACTCAAACTTTTGCCTGGTAGAAAAGTCCCGTGAAAAAAAAAAACAAACAAAAAAACTACACAGTCTATACTAGACACGAGAACAAAATTTAAGACCTGTAATTAACGTATTTAAGGACAACTTACTTTCTTAAATGAATTTGAGACACTTTAAGGCCTTAATTTTGAATACACAAATTTAATTCATTTTAAGGATGCGCAGACTCCCTCTCTATTTGTAATTATTTTAAAAAAAAATCTAACTCATGCAGTCCTAAACATGAAACCCAACAAACAGGAATACTTGAAATAGTTTACTATTTTTGTAATGAAAATATACAATATGCAAGAATCACTATTTGAACTTAAACAAGCAAATGTTCAGAGATATTCTCTAATTTACTGGGATACACTTGCATAGTTTGACTATTTACCAGAAAAACTTTCTGTGCTCGTCTTTTTTCCCCCCAATATTTTCATATTTCCTCCACTAGATGGCAGTGTTTGCCTTGACAGCATAGCAAAGACGGCACAACGCTCGTTATTTAAACACAATACTCTGATGAAACATCACAGAAGAATTTCTTCTCCACCAGATTCACCCATTTGAAGCAAGAAATAAACATTCAGTACAGAACACATCTGCATTTTTTTTTTCTTCACCTTGACAAATGTTACTTTGCACTGGCAGACATTACTGTTCATGTTCTTGATGGCCATCTCTCCATAGTGTTCAATCCAGCGCTGGCCGCTAAGGATGTTGTGGATGCAGGACGTCACTTTGTTCCATTCGTAGTGATCCCCGAAGCTGCAGGAAAAACATGCGCACAATTCTCCTATTATTGTTTCACAATAACACGCTTTGTTGCGCACAATTACCCAGACACTCTGATTAAACATACACACATACACACCCACAGGATAAAAAAAAAAAAAAAAAAAAAAAAAAAATGGAGAGGACCTACGCAGGTAGTGTGACATGTGTGGTTCCCATGGGAACTATTTCCATGGACTTTCCCCAGAATTTATTTTTCCATCGCACATCTAAAATGGACAACACAAAACAACAGGTGAGAGGCTGTGACCGTAGAAAGAGCGTTATTCTCATTGAAATCATCAAAGTGTTAATCTGACCAATTTTTACAATTGGTTTCTGGTTCATGTACATTAATGGAAACAAACAAAGCCTCTCTTTCTTTTACTACCTTTGGATTATCGGTTTGAAATGGTTGTTATGCTTAATCTAACATGCATCTGTTGTTATGTTTCAGGAATACCAACTAAGATCAAGGGGCCAAATGAGCTTAATTTAAATCACAAACAAGTTTTTCATCCAAAACGTTAAAATGCTGAAGCATGAAACAGACAGTATGGCGGCACTGATCTACCAGGAGGAAATGAGGTAATTCCAAACATGCGCTCACCTTGCCAAAAGCAGAAGTTCTTTGAATCAGAGTGACATGCTGAGACAGGTGGATGATGACTCACCTGGGAATCGGAGAGAAGAAATGATAAGGCCCTTTATTTTAAGTTTCTTTTGTGTTTGGAAATTTATTGAATCTATAGGGTTGCAATGTGACAACTGCAATTTTTTTATCAGGTATGAAAATATTAAAAGCAACTGAAACATGAGGGATCACTTATTTTGGTGAAAATAAGCAAGGCGACAAAATGGAATCACTTGCTTTGTCTCTGAATTATTTAGAAGGAGAAAGTCGCCAGTCGACCCCAATTTCCCAAATTCTGGGTTCCCTGGCGATCAACTGATACTTAAATGTGAAACTGATCTTTATCCACTGATCTTATTTAAATCTAAATAGCCACAAAGCTGCTGCATTCGGCCATTTTCTTTTTGCAATACAAAGAGATCTAAAACACAGGACACTTTATCTGTGGTGTAGGTTGTTTTGTTAGTTTGTCCTCAACTGACCTTGTTAATTTGTAAAATCAAAATACTGACTGCTGTGCATTTTAGCTTTAGTAAGAGGCTCAAAACAGATCTGTAGTCCAACCAGTTGTGCAAGTTGTGTTTGTTTTTAAAACGTTAAAGGTGACTGACGAATGGGACAGATTTTCTTGTGTCAGCGTAGGTAATTTAATAGTTTGGACAGAAATACTTTTCATAGTGCAGCTAAAACAAGTTTGTATTGCTTTGCTGGTTTTGTTCGGAACACTGACGCTGTATTGTGACCTTACAACACCTGACAGTGTCAGTTATAAATAAAAATCTCTACTGGTCAAAATCTGAATCAGCAGATGATGCCTTTTAAATATCAGTGATCAGTCAGAAAACTGCAATTGGTGGTTCTTCAGTGAAAAAGATGGAAATTTATCTTTCTAACACAAAACTACTTAATTAAAATATAGTACAATTTACAGATAAAACTCAAAATTTTGATTCCTTTTCTGACTCCAACGATTCCGAAGAAGTAGAGATTAAACCAAAATTCTAGTCATTCTTATTAGGAGAGTACACTTTAGTGAGTGGAATATGAAGACCGTGTGATAGTACCTGTTCAGCTATAAACTTGAAGCCCTTATCAGGCCGGTCACACTCGTACGTTTCACCCAGAACGGGGTTAAAGGGCTTGCTTCCGGCTCTGTAGTAGGACGACGCGTAGGCAGATATCGCAAAAGTTGCCACATACACCTGCAGAAACAAGAGATAACATATAACTTACTTAGATTTTCAACATTTACAAAAAATAATGTGGCACCAATTTACCAGCCCTATTTATTCTGACAGGTTGTGGAATGTAAACCTTTATGCCATCTGAAGTTCAAATGACTAAATATCAGTTGTCTGACTGGAAGTGAATGCAGCGGATAATGATTTGCAAGCTGCGTTGTGCTCCCCATTCATGATGTGTTTGGCCAGTGGTGAGTTCAATGGTAAAATCACAAAGAACGTGAGTGAAAAAAAAAAAAAAAAAAAAGACATCCTGATGAGGTGCGGTAAAATAAATCACCGATGCCAGTGTTGCTATGGCAGCATGCTTTCAACCCCAAAGGGTTTTCCCTATTCACTTTATTTACCTTTGGTTAAATTATCCAACATTCAGCCTGGGGGTTGAGGCATTGAGAGAAATATATTTTATTTGGACGATTTAAAAGCCACAAAACAAACACTAGGAAGAAGGTGATTTGGTCAGATGAAATCCAAATTGAACAATTGAGCAAAATGCTATGTTTGGGGGAAAACTAACGCTACGCATCCCACTGTGAAACGTGGCAACATCTAGCCGTGGAAAGAATTTTTTCGGCAGTGAAAATAAGCTGATGGTCGATGGATGGAGCTAAAAACAGCAGTTATGGAAGTCAACACTGCTGGATGTTGCAAAAGACTTAAAACTGGGGTGAGATTAGACTTATAGTACAGAGCTCTGTAACCGTTTCAACTTAAAGAGCAATTATGTTCTCAGAACAGCCAAATAAACCTCGTTTAGAGCCACAAATGTCACATGACTTTATCTACTCCAGGAAATTTATTGTTATTTTTAAAGAACCAGAGTTTTATCTCTATTTTAGGATTTAACATAGAGATAAAAATAAAAAACAATGGATATTTTTTTTTTAAAAGCACAGATTCCAACGTAATGACAAAAAAAAAAACTCTAAAAGCATTACTGGGACTTTTAGTGTCTTTCTTTGTGGAAATTTGTTGCCAATATTCCAGGGAAAAAAAACAAACAAAAAAAAAAAACAGTAAAAAGCCAGCATTTGTTGTTATATCTGTATTTAAAAATATTAACTGCTTCCTGTTATAAAGAGCCATTGTGGAACGTCCAAAGGCTCTGGAGCCGCAGGTTTCAGGCCCCTTGTTCTAGAAGAACAAAGACCAAAGAGCCAGATCTAAGACTGAACAGTTAAGAACCAAACATTTTCATGCATTAGAAAGACCCAGTCTGAGCCATCAAGTTCAAGTTTGCAATGAAGAATTCGTACATATTAGCGTTTCTAACCTCCTATACATATAAGCCGAAAGAGTTGCAGCCAGCAGATAGGCTGAATCCAGAAGCACAAAACATCTTTTAACTATTAACTAATTTTAAAAACCAAGTATAATTTTCCTTCTATGTTACAATTACCTACTAGTTTGAAGTCCATCACAAAAAAACCAACTGTAAATATATTGACCTGGTATGGATGGCAAGAAAATTTGATAAGATTCACTTTGTGTGCCAACTACTGTGTTAGTAGACCAATTTGTTTTCATTGTTATTTTTTTTATGTACCATGCGTTGGTAAGGGTCTTCGGTCTGGTTTGCGATGTCCAGGAGCTCGCTGTACTCCAGCTCCTCACACAGCCTCTGCAGGGTGTTGATTGGCTCGTTGAGCTGCACGGGCATGGCCACTTTGGACAAGTCTTTGCCGATGTTGTTCCTCAGGATGTTCCACAGGCTCACGGTGCTGGAGGGGCAGGGCGACGGCAGCGTGGAGCGACGGCGAGTCAAGGTCATTACGCTGCTGACTGCAGGAGGAACGGGACGTTTGAAACAGAGATCTGAGTCAGCTGAGACATTTCCAAAACTGGATTCTAAAAATCAGGGAACGGTTAAATATGTATCCAGAGAAGAAGAAACCAAAAGGCGATTTTAAGCGGATGCAGTGAAACTGATGAGAAATACATACAGAAGTGACTTAACAATCTCTGCTAACAGATGCTTTGGGATAAACTGCGACAAATCGCCACATTTAGTTTGCAAACATGTCCGGACGCTAAGATTGCTCATGTTTAACACTTTCTCTGCACCAATTTTAAACATGCAGAATTTATATAGTGCCGACAGTCGGTAAAACACCAAGTTTTACACCAAGACTTAGCCAGAATCAACAGCCCAATGCTGAGCAAGAAAAAAAAAAACATCTATTCAAGCTGTGGCGGCTTTCCGTCTGTTACAGAGATTAGTCTGAATTGACACATAAGCAGACAAATAACTTCATCGTGTACCGGAGTTGTGTCTCGCGCTGCCTCCGTCGATGGTATCCATGGAGACGGTGTCGCTGACATCACTGATATAAGAGTCGTCGTCTGACACCTGGACAAAGGGAGTCGATGAGGAAAGATTAAAGATGCTCCCGAATACAGGATAGATGGACAAAATCGTGAATGTCCGTAAAGTCCTCAAGCTTTGAGGATTTGTTTTCTGGTCATCTCTGGTTTTATGGAAAATGTTGCCAATGCTGGAGATGTTGCTAATGCTTTAAAATGAGACTATCCGCAGGATGGGTAAGGAGACTATTATTAGGATGTAAACAGTTTAGAAGCATTTAAACTCAGTTTTCTTTTCAAAATTCTAGATTTTTTCAGATTGAAATACTTCCTGAATTTTCTGTCCATGTTACGAAACCCAAATACATAACAGATAGAGACAAAGAAACAAAGAAAAACTGGATGGACAACTGGAAAAACAGACTGAAAAACATATGGATGGTAGAAGACAAATGGTTGAATGGATGGATAATGGATAAACAGATGGATAACTAGATTGGCAGATGGAAGAAATGAAAGACAGGGTATTTTGTGGCTGGAAAGAGATGAATTCAAAACAATTTGGAATAAGGCTGTAATGTAACAAACTGTGGAAAAAGTGAAGTGCTGTGAATACTTCCCTGATGCACTTTTTGCTTTACTATAGACAACACAAGACAGATTGCAAACTAATCCTCATTCTGAATATTTTGCACTAACAATGTGTCAATTCAATGAATTTGAAGTGTTTTCCAACTACATGTCTGTTCATGTCTTCTTAGCTTTAAGTGTCTGAAAACAATCAATGTTTTCCTCATAAGATTGTTGTCCTGATTATTACTAATGCAACTTTATGCTCAAAGAAATATTCAAAAACCTTTTATGTCGCAATACAGACAAAATAGCCAATGTTAAATTATTGTGGTTTTTAAACATTTTTCCCCCCCATTTGGTTTTGAACACAAAGAAGAAAACATCAGTTGAGATGACAAAAATATTGACCTCATTCTCAGATGAAGACGAAGACAGAAGGTACTCCTGTGCATCAAAGAACTCTGAAATGGACTCTGGGATAGATACTCTGCTCTCACCGGACGCCTGGTGGACCAAGGAGTGCGGGGAACTTGTACTCTCCTGGTTTTAGGTATTATTTGAGATAAATTAGATAAAATAATGCAAACAACCAAATGTAACCATGCAAAAGTTGGAAGGGTTTATTCTTTTACTGAAGCATAGAGGTTCTTGAGGCCGACGACTTCAGGCGGCTGAGGCGCTTGCAGGTCGATGGTGTGCTTCAGCCGCTCCCTCTCTGCTACCAGGGAACCGTATGCTGATTTCAGTGAAACATGAACTGGAGAGTGGCAAAAGCCAGACACAGGAAAGAGTTGTCATGGCAACTACGCTCATATACAGAAGAAAATATACAGAAGCTCTCTTCCCCCCCCCCCATCTCTATCTTTCTCTCTCTCTTTCTCTACCGTACATGCCATGCACTTCCAACTCACTGTTGTTGGCCAGTCGGTAGAAGTCCTGCTGCAGACGTGACACTTCTGTTGGTGAGTCGGGCGACTGGGGACAGGCTTCCTGTGAGGCGGACTCTGTGGTGGGGAGGTTGGGGTTGGAGGCATGGAGACGGGGGGACTGAGTGGAGATGCAGCTTGGAACCTAGCAATCAAAGGAGGAGCCATGATTTTCCCCTTTATTCGCTCACTGATGTCTGTATATAACTGACTAGCAATAACATAAAAAGAGAGAGAGAGCAGAGGTGTACTTGTAGTGTGGATTTGGCTTCTTTGCTGTTTTTAGATCGCCATCTCCGGGGCCTCTTCTCCTTTTTGGGGATGTCATAAGTAGATGCCTGTGGTGGCAAAGAAGAATGACAAGCAAGACGTAATGAACTTAAAATGTTCACGGTACATTTTAGAAAAACACTAGAGCCTATTCCATGTCAATCTGTATTTGATGAGAGAAAATCTTAATTTTAAAGAGAAGATTTTGATAGATTTGTAGAAGGTGGCAGAGTGTTGCAGCACTGTTAAGTTAGGTCTGATTTGTTATTTTTGTAGACGCTTAATCAAATTTTTTTTTTTTTTGGTAGAAGCACTGCAAGTTTGGACAATTATTACCTCTGGTTTTGAGTATTTGCACACCTACGTTTTTATGACCAGATAGTTGTTATAATGTGTAACCGAGGCAAAGAGGTATTGTGTTTTTTGTTGTTGTTGTTTTTGTTTACAACTGGGAGCAGTTGATTAGCATCTCAAAAGCTCAAATAATGCCTGAACTCTGACCCCAAACCACAGAGTAGTTGAAAATGAAGCTTCATGGATGCAGAGCAGGAGCAAAAAACAGAGGGAAGAGGAGGAAGTTCAAATCATCTCTTCTACTCATCACAATGGGTAATGGTCATATCCCAGAGTGCCCGGCTTTCCACTCATACAGCCACACAGAGATTTAAAGGGGAGCAGCAAAAGCAAATGAGGCGGATTAGCAATGTTTGATGATGTCATCCAGGGATGGGCTGAAACGGCTAATCGGATTAATCATGATTAAAGAGTAGACAAAAATATATACATTTTGCATGCGAGATAAAAAATCTTTTGTCTGTAATTATGTTATACCCACAACTCTTCAGTTTGTAGAGTTTTAGCTTCAATCGGTTCAAATTCTATAAAAAAATAAATCTATGTGTCTTTTGGTATCCATTTACTAGTCAGAAAATTGTCAACAAACAGCTCTGCACTATAATCACATTAAGTTAAGCAAAAAGGGTTGAGTGTTTCACATTTTGACATCAGACGTTTTTTTAGCCTTATTTTGCTACAAATAACCATGTGTAGGTTAAAGGAATTCTGTGTCATTGCATCTTATGCAATAACATGATTTTTTTTTATAAAAAGGAATTGAATTGTTTTATTTGCATTTTCAAGTATTGTTAATATTGTACAAGATAGCTGAAGAGGTTAATTGACAAATCAGCAGAATGTGCCAAAATCTTTCATCCAATTAATGATTAATCGTTATAATAATTGACAGAATTTATATCGATTGCTAAAATAATCATTAGTTTCAGCACTATCCAGGACATGCTACTATGAAATATTGTCTCTGTTGTCTGGAAAATGAGTCAGAAAGGTAATAATATTTAATACTATAAAATATTTTTGAACTGAACTGAATAACTTTACTTTTGAAACAAAAAAGACTTCAAGGGCAGAGATGTGTGATGATTTTCAGTAGGTCACAAATAACTTTTATATTCAGAAATATCAATATGTGTAGATGAACTTCCTCTTGTGATTCACTTCCTGGATGTCCAAATACACGCAACATGTACAAGCCAAGTTTTGTGCTGGCAGATCAAACACTGTGATATTGATGCACAGCATCCTGAATGTGCTGATGATCGCTATGGCGAGCGCCGTTTCGATGACTGCAAACACATTAACACGCTGCTGACGGCATTTCTCTGCCCAGGCTTAAAGCGAACGTAATCCCGTGCGGTTGGTCTCACTTGTAGTGCGGTGATGGCTGGAGCCGAGTACGTGCGGTGGATGACCTCCATGCTCTTCAGCAGCTGGTTGAGCTCCAGCAGATAAGACTCGCATACTTCCATCTCTGAGTGAGCAGCAGATTAGTATTAGATCAAAGTGAAGGTGTGTGCAGACACAGTGATGAGGAGTAAAGACTGTGCTAACAAAAAAAAAAAAAAGCAAGATGAAAATGCAGTGATTGTTTCTTTGTAAAGACAAAAAGAGAAGGAAACAAACTGCACCTTTGGAGCACTTGCTCATCTCCTCTGAAGAGTGGAGCCAGGAGCTGACCTTAGACTGGTGGAATGACGCCTGCTTAGTGAGAGTCGCTCTCTGTTGAAAGACACAAAGAGAGATGAAAAAAATGTGACGTAATTTTAAAAAAAAATCAACAAAAAAAAAAAAACATTTTTCCTACAAAAATAAAAAAGCCCTGAGACAACTTACTTTTCTAAGTGAGTCATTAAGCGAAGGTGAGCCTGTGGCATGGGGGTGGAAGAGGTAGGTCTCATGAGGATACAACGCAATTTCGTTCTGCCGAAACATACGATGGTGACGCAGCTTTGACACCCACTCATCAAACAGCTCCGGAGCCTTCACCTGCGCGCCGCAAGATCGAGTTAGGAAGCGGAATAAAGCGTCTGAGAATGTTTTGTTTTGCGTGAAACAGGCACAGGAAATGAAAGAAAACACCCGGAGGCAGTGAGCCACGACTCTGTGTTTCTAGAGTTACCTTTAGGTGATAAATGTTGTCCTCGGTGTCCAGGTCGACACACATAACTTTCTTCTTGATGGACATAACTGAGAGGCCGACATCTATCAGCCCATGGACCTTTCCCTTCTGCAGCTGTGGTAAAAAAAATAATAGTCTTTTAAATATTACATTAAAACCACAAACTTCAATGTTTTATTACGCAGCAGATTCAAATTATGAAGCAGAATAACGGTGATACATGGTTTTAGAATTTTTTCACAGATAAAATCTTTTTTCTACACAATCCTCTGGTGTCAGTGTTTTGTTAACCAACTTCTGCAGCGTGTGTGTGGTTGTAATATGACAAAATAAAAAAAATAAAAACACAGCAAAGGATTGATGACAGACAGATGGCGCTGTTGAGGTTACACCTACATCAACTGGTCGCTTTGCATATTTCAAGATGCCTCTCTCCAAGACGAAGTATCTCTGAAGGAGAAAAGTGAAAAAAAAAAAAACATGTAGTATAAAATCTAAATAGTGACAATGTTCTGACAGCCGTTCTTTACAATTATTATTAAATTAAAAGCACATGCTTCCCCGTAACCTTGACATTTACATTTTATGACCGCAGCAGTTAAACAGGTGACCAGCAGCAAAGAGAATGATCACAACTGATACAATCATAGTTTATGAGGCCATTTTAACTTTATAATTCTGGATGTATGCTGACAGTGCACTCCAGAAGAACTTAGGGAATGAGTACGAGTGTTGTGCTGCAAGGCAGACCTTTACAGATAAGCCTGGGCAGAAAAAGCAGAACGTTATTTGAGTCAGGTTGGCATTATAGCTATTGGGGATAAAGGAGTGAAAAGACTGAGACACAAAGGAAAGGTAATAGTGCAAGAAATGAGGACCTACCTGGAGATTTAAGAGCTATAGTCAAAGATTAAGATGTGAATGAAAGGATCTATTACGTAAAATTTAAACCATGCATGGCATGAAAATACACATAACCTTTTCCCCTCTGGATATCCTTCTTGCAATAATTTTGCTCCATTCTTCTAGCTAGAACTGGTGTAACTGGGAAAGGTTTGCTTACACACAACTTTTCAGTTCCGGTTTGAATATTTGTGGGATTAACTGGATATGTTTGAAAAAAAAAAAAAAAAAGTGTCACCTTCAGGTATCTGGAATAAAACCATGACATGTGGAGGTCCACCAACTTTTGATGGTGTTGTGTGTGAATGAATGTTTTAAATGGAAGGCACCCAATTTTGTTATAGTCCATGTATTATTATATGTTTTTATAATAACAATAAAGATTATTATTGTAATTACTGTTATTATTATATTGAGATGAACTTTTATTTTCCATGACATCACAAAAGGAAGCAGTGGGTTTGAGGTGTGCCTCCAATTAACTGCAATGTTGTGAAGTGCATGAATCAGAAGCTACCAAGGTCATAAGATTATAGTGTGGGCTTTCAAAAATTATTTAAAGACATAATTTTATGTCTTTACTTTCAAATTTTACTTTTTGAAAGTAAAATTTTACATTTTACTTTCAAAATGTAAAATTTTGAAAGTAATAAAAGAAATTTCTAAAAAGAATTTACAATGAGGGTATAAACAAATAGAAACTAGTTTCGTAAAATAGAAAAAAAGGCTTAGTCTGATTTAATGTCAGTCTTTTTAAACAGTGCATGTAAACCTATCTGGATGCAATTTCAAATGTGAATGGTTTAATTTCATAACCAAAAAATGTTAAAAGTTTTGTAGAGCTATAAAATGACAGGTGAGTTGCTCACCTTATGCCATCCCTTCATGGGCCACTTCCTCCTCTTGAGCAGGAAGCCTTCCTGTCTGTCAGGCTCCTGGATGCTGGCAGGAGCCCCCCTGAGTCCTTCCACGATCTCCCAGCTATCCTGAAGGAAAACACAGGAGCAACATGTCATGACTCAGACAGGCAAGCCACATTCCTTCCCTTCAGATAACAGATGTTGTGTACACAGCTGCGCATATCAGCGTAATCACATGTAAACATCTGGTTAAACTGAAGCAGAGGTGCTGTTAGGATCCTGAAACATCGGGAGCTTACAGGAGTAGCTTCATGATAGTATACTTTTGTAACCCAGTGGTAAACTGAGGGTACTGCAATGACTGTATGTTGAGGCTAATAGAGATCTTGTATGGTTCAGGACAGGAGATAAACATATTGACAGTAAATGTTTATTTAGTTTATTTACTGATGCATAGCATTGGTGACAGCTATGTAGTTCATATTCTTGTTTTGAAACAAATACACTAGTATTTTCCTTTACTTTAATATTTAAATAATATAAAGAGTAAAGGTATTTATTAAGTAATTTATTTACTTAATACTAAAAACTTATTTCTAAATCAACTAAGAGCAGTATTTTATGTAAATA
>CAEGAE010032566.1:0-35838 GCA_903067095.1 Girardinus metallicus | reverse complement strand
CGTCATTTTAAGATGCTTATTGGTCCCCCGGAAAAAGACAAAAACCCGGACATTATCATGACTCAATAAAATCCTCCCACGCCGAACTTGAAAACTGGACGTTATGCTGCTAACACTTAGCTTTCGTCAACAACTCAGGCGGAAGTGAGAACTCAAATAAAGTCCCGGCCGGAACACGGTGCGCTAAATAATAACACATAATATAACGAGGCTTCGAGGCAGATCGGTTTTCCGCGAGGAATTTTAATAATCGAGGTACTCGAATCACTCGAGGAATCGTTTCAGCCCTAAAATAGACCCACATGTGCAGAAGAATTACGATGACGTCACACAGCAGCGCTTTGTTTATGGAAGTAATACGCCGTCTGTGGATCGATTTTAAAGTTTATTCAGCAAAAAAAGCCAAAAATATTGTTACAAGATCATAACGCAAATTAAAAAAGCAACGGATTTTTGTGCAGCATTGACTGCAACTTTCTAGAGAAGTCTGTTTGGATGTATAGTAAGAGCCAGGAGTAAGAGTAATGACAGACTTCTTTTCCAAGTTCATAATCATAATTTTCATACATTGTTTACATCAATGACATGAAAGTCGGATAAAGTGCAACATCACTGTTCAGACTGAAGACACTTTGAAACAATGGGATACATGTCCAAATTAATTCCACATATGGAAGTGGCACAGATTGGAATTTTTGGGGGTGATTTGGGCTGCATTTGCCTGTTGTGTGAATGTTACCTTAGAGTTTGAAGTTGACCAACTGGTGTCTGAATTCTCAGTTTTAGTTTGGCTTCCGGTTTCAAAGTTTGCATTCATCTTGTCCTTCTTTATTCCTTCTGTCTTCACCAATTTTCCCCTCCTCCTTCTCTGTTCTGCCTTTCCGTCCCTCCGTCTGTCCCCCTTAGCCCCCCGTCCGTTCTTTAGTCTCACTGAATGGGTCTGCAGAAACCGCCATTCGTTTGGCCACTTTCCGCCTAAGCCACAGCACACTAAAAAGCTCTCAGGGCAGAACCAAAGACCTTGACTGCTTTTTGAAGCAGGCTGTCGCTGTATAATCGGTTAGCTTCTCTCAGCGGAGGGGGCAACACACACACACACACACACCCCTACACATACACAGCATAAGAGGCAGGCAGCCCCTCATTACCGGGCAGAGCCCTGGTCCCCGAGGACTGGACCCAGCACCTAATCCTGTATTTGTTCTTGGGGACTGTATCTGTGATTCTCCATTGAATGGAATATTAAGCACCCAGGTCTTTTGTGGAGCGTGTAAGCCATTTGGCTCCACTCATCTATTATTTATCAGCCTGGCAAATATTTTATCAGCCTTAGCCTCTCATGACCCACTCTCATGTGAAGCTCTCCTATAAATGAAGAAAAAACGGGGGGTTATTTTTTTTTTTCTTTTCAATTTATCTCCCGTTTTACTTTTTGCCTCATTTGTTCTAAAACCTGGACAAGGACACAGGGATTTGTATTAATCTAAGAGTTTTGAGAAGCAAATATGTGAACTATTCCTGTGGAGTTCCTTCCAACTTCCTTTATCTAAGGAAGCACACTGTTGCCTCCATCGCTTTGTAGATAACAAATAAAAGAGGAGCATAATCTAGATTTGCGTTATAAATCATAATCCAAGTTTCGGACTCCCTTTCCCAGCCAGCTCCCCCGAGCCCAGCCACCCAGCCTGAGCCGGAGAGAGACAGAGACAGAGAGAGAGAGAGACTTGTTTTCACTTTCAACCTGAGAGTAAATCATGCCAGTTGGGGGGCTCACCTTGAGGCCTGGTGGAGATAATTGGAGTTGGTTAGCGAGGTGTTCTGTGCCATTACCTCCTGGTACCAGCGAATGACTGGGGCTTGTCTCACACTCCCAGAGGAGGAATACACCCGCCTGTTGGCTCCTCACTCAGCGTGCGCATGTGTGTGTGTCTCTGCGTAGGTCCGCAGGCAGATCGGTGACCCCTCTTCATCACGATTTAATGGCCCCTTACTAGACGGAAGAAGGGTGTGATAGTTTTGATAGCCCTTCTTTTCGCTGAGCGCACTCAGTTCATCTTATTAATATTCATCGCATTGATTTATTTTCAGAATTAACAAAAAAAAACAAAAGTGTTTGCCAAGAAATTAATCCTGACAGGAGTGTGGCATTGTTGTTTCATTTTCAGACAGCAGGAAGCAGGAATATGCTTATGCAGATACACAGAGCAAGACACCAATTAAATGTTGATTAAGTCTTAAGTATTGTGGGACTCTGTGTGTGAAAGACAATAAGAAAGAAAATCATTGCTTTTTGTTTGCCGGCTGATATGAAAAATGAATGCAGTTAAAACAAACGGAGGAGGGGTGGGGGGCTGGACACACAAACACGCGAATGCTTCTTTTCTTTCTTAGATGCCTGAGCTTCATCAGAGGGTGTATTTGGATGCCCCCCTCACCCTCCTCATCTTTTTCTTCATCTCTTCCTCTGGCTGCGGTTGTTTTCAGCCACCGCGCTCTCCGGCTTTTGGCCGGTCAATTGTGACACTCTGCGTGTCAGTGAGCGGGGGGGTCTCCTGGTAGCTGTGCGTGTGTGATAGTGTGTGTCCGCTTCACACTTTGGCTGTGAAGCTGCAGCGGTATAACGGCGGCTGCTGCTGCGGGGGTCCCGGTGGTATTGGCCTAGCCCGCAGTCTCTCTTGGCTAACTCATGTTTCATTCTTTGGCAATTTGCCCTAATGAAGTCCCGCAGGAGCCCCTCAGACCTCTGTTCTCTTTCCATATTTAATCATGTTATTTTAATCTGGGGGATGAGCTAACGCCTCTGTCTCCTGCTGCGTCTCTCTGTGTATGCGTGTGTGAGTGTGTGTGTGCTGCAGGTCATTACTATTGCTGAGTTTTTGTGACATGTCATGTCAGGAAAGGAGGGGGCCGCTCGCTTTAAGACAATGGGAGACGATGACTTTAATTCTGAGTGTAATATTGGTTTGACAATGTAAAAAGGCTCTTTGAAAAGCAATGTCATCCTTACATGATTGCGGCTCATTATTTGTTAAAAACGAGGTTAATTATTCCACTTTTTCCCCAGTCATTTCTCAGTTTTTCTCAGATTTTTATGGCTGCTGTCAGTGCTGTTTTTGCCTTTCTTTTGTTGTCTTTTTTTGTGCAGGTCACAGCACAAACCCCTCTTCAATAGAAATACTCTGACTTCATTGTTTTCTCATTTGTAATAGAAAAAACATATGTTTTTAGACAAAAAAATCAATACAGAGCACAACATTTTAATTAAAACAAAAGTTGCCTTACATTAGGTCAACATATTTTCCCCATTTTATACCGATCTCTTTTCTCCTCTTTATTCAAGGTCAAGGAAACATCCAGGCTGCTTGTTTAGGTTTTAATCTGTTTTTTTTAATGGCTTTTATTTATGCTCATCTCAATTTTTCAATGAGTAGCATATTTACAGGCACCTCTTAGTAATTTATAATATCATCAACAATTAAATTCTGTCGAGTAATTTCAAAAAGTAAAAGATTTATATTATATGGATTTATTTTACATAGCAATATCTATCAATTTTATTTTTAACACACGTGGCTCACACAATTGTTGTGAATGACTGTCACTGACTCCAAAGAGCATATCAATTTTATGTCATACTGGCTATATTTTTCTGAGGTTTCCTTTAGAAATTTTATATGTATTTTTTTTTATCTCAGTGAGATATTGCATTAAATAAGATAAAAAAATGAAATGAATTAAAAAGGAAAGTTAAGTGGAAGGAAAAACTGGCAGAAAAAAAAACTGGCAATCACAGCCTTGAGAGGACTCTAATGCCGGGCTGGCATTAGAGTCCTCTCAAGAGTTCGGAGGAGAATCGTAAGGTCTCAAGTGCAGAATGAGTTGGTGTTTCAAGATCAAAAACACAGTCATATCCAGGAAATGTGCTGAATTGGCCTAAGGAGAAAAAAAAAAAAGAAATTTATCTTTTCAGATGAAAGTAAATTTTGTATTTAATTTGGAAATCAAAGTTCCCAGTCTGTAGGAGGGGAAAATAGCAATTTGATCTTCCTTAACAAATCAGCAAGTCCACATGCCTCATTGATGCAGTAATTCATGCTAAAAGAGCCCCGATAAAGTATTACCTGCATAAGGTACAGCAGATCAACACACTATTTTTTTCCCTTTTTAGCTTTATGTCTGTAAAATGTGTATTTTTTTTGGTCTTCTGTAATATTTAAACTAACTGAGTTTGGGGATTTCATTTGCTGAAAGCTGAAATCATCAAGATTCACAGAAAGAAAATGCTTGAAATGTGTTCATGTCGTTTTCCCATCCTGACTGACAGATTAAAACAAACAGTCAATGATATTATGTATTGAAATTAACATGTAAATCTATGAAATAAAAGCATGTTTTATTAAGCTAGATTTTAGTAATAGTTGCTGTGGCTTTGTTGTGTTTGTAACAGTGAGAAGACATTTCTCTGTATGTAAAGTTGGGCTGACTTTCCCCTCCTGTCTTTCTCTGTGTAGTTAACTGCATGTGTCCATGGTGCAGCAGCTTTGCTCTTTCCGATGTACTGGCAGCACATCTTCATCCCGGTTCTGCCTCCGCATCTTCTGGACTACTGCTGGTAAGCCCGACAACCTCTAAAGCACAAACACAATCATTATCAACTTAAAGAAAATGTTTCTGCTGCTATTTTTTTTTCTTCTTTTTCCACCCTCTCCTCTTTGCTGTCCTCGCCTGATGCTGGACCTCGGCATGCAGACGTATAGCCACACACACACTCCGTCATGTGCAACATTTATGCATCAGTTTTAGCCACTAAGATCTCTGTGTCAAAGTGTTGCCACACATGTTCACACGTTCTCCCACTCAGTCTTTGTGTTCTTGCGCGTACGCCTTCTCCAGCACGGCTCCACACATAATGAACGGACCAGATCACCTTACTCTATATTTTATGGCAGTTCTTAGCAGCAAGCTCTCATCATGCTCTGAACTCTCTCAGGGGTTCATTACCTCCCTTCCAACACAAATCCAACAAATCTGATTGGACTTGATTGAAACTGAACGGAGAGCAGAAGTAGTGTCTACAAAATCTGCATGCTTTCAGGTTAACTTTTTATCAGTGCAGACGTAGAGTACACGTGTTGACGTCAGCATGGTTGAATGGGATTGCTTGTACAGTGCGGAGCGTTTCCAGAGGGACGGATCATCTCAGCGAAATTATTCTTCACTGACAGGGAAATGTGATTTCCGTCACTCTGCAAAGACTCATCGTTACCTTATTAAATGACGGGGTGTCCTCCGTTCCCTGATGCGATAACTAAATTACATTAGATGCTCTGTGTTCCTCTACATTACATCTGAAATTCTGTAAGTCAACACTGGGCATCCAATAAACACGACAGGCCTGCCTATTTGTTTTTATTCTGTCACTTTAAAGTGATTACAAGCTTTTGGTTTATGAATCACTGACCAGAAACATGCTAAAGTAAAGGACTGTAGGAACATCCAGAAGGCCTCTTCTTTTTTTTTTTTCTTTTTTTTTTTTCAAACAGGAAAACTTTTTTTATGATATTCTTACACAGGTAAGCGGTTTAAAGAGAAAAAATAAAAATGACATTGAAAGACAAAGCTTTAAGAATAATAATGAAAGTGAAAAAGAAACAGTGAAATTCAAAAGACATTTTGAAATGTACTGATTTGAAGAAGCCAACAGTTTGCTGGAAATCGTGTTTTCATTGAATTGTTTCCCGCGCTAAGCAACATAAACAACTAGGTGCAATCCAGCATGTTAAAATATTATTAAAAATCTATTCATGTAATCTAGTTCAAAAATTGAAACTCATGCATAACTTGGATCTTTTACACACAGAGTAATGTATTCCAATCTACTACTTTTGAATATTACAGTTGATGAAAAACCCCAAATTTTGTTTCTCACAGAATATGAATCTTATTTTTGCAACCTATAAAATGTTTCAAACTGAAGAAAATCTTCATTCTGTACAGTGCATGCACATATTTATGGTTTGGGCTCCTTTTGATTGACTTCAACTCTTATGCATTGTTGGGTCCGGTGTCTCATCTTTCTCTTTATATTTAGGTCAGGTTAGCTTTGGTGGCCAGTCAAACCGAAAGTTCTCATAGTTACAAAACCATATATCGGTGCTTTTGACCGTTCTTGCAGATGCCAAACCTTCTAGAAAATGGACAGTGGTAGCCATAACAAGCTTGAAAATGTGCTGATAAATCGCTGCTCCCACTGAGAGTTTGATAAGACACAGTGGACCAACACAAGCCAACGATCATGGCTCAAAACAATCATCATTATGGAAACTTCACACTTGGCCTTAAATTACTCATCATGTAGTCCTTGTCTTCAAATTTGAATCCACCAAATGATCGGTTGGGCTTCGCTAAGTTCTCTCAAGACTACATTTAGCTGTATTACTTGTGCCCTTCTTTTCCACCATATTTTTTCTTCTAACTAATTGTCCATTAATATATTGGAATGCAGCTTTCTTGAGGCTTGTCTTCTTTGTGAAAGGCGACAGTGACTGTCTTGCTCATACCTATCAAGTCATTGTTGTATTAAAAATAAGTTTTTATTGGTTTAATATTCTAAGAAATTGAATGTTGTTTTTTTTTTAATCAACTTTAACACAAATACTATTTTCTGTGCGTTACTTCCTTTCTTTTTGTTCTGATCCTGGAAACACTGAGTGAAAAGGTTGAAGCTGAACAGCGACTCTGAGATCTATTCAGGGCCTAATCCCTTAATTACTTTATAAACCAATCACTGTCCTTTAGATTTCAGAGAACCTTTAAGATAAGTACAATCACATTTAGTAATACTGTCAATTTTTTTGAATCTCAGAAATACAATCACTCATTTACCAGCTGTCTCTGAGGAGAGTCAAGTTGCCTGATCAACTTTCGTTGCTGTCTACGTTTTTAAACGATTTTCTATTCACACATTAGTGACAGGAGTGTGTATTTTTATGTAGAGGCAGGAAAAGGGAAACAGCATTTATTGCACCTGGATCCTATAAAAATAACTCCACTGTTCTCAGGGTCTTGGATATAAAAAGGCTTGTTGCTGCCTGTGACATTATTATGTTATGACATCCTGATATAGAAAAGAATCTACACTTCAGATTATTTTTCAGTGCACGTTTAGTATTTTGTTCTGTGTTAAGTATTGACATAAATCGTCTTCATTTTTGATGTTTTGTATCTTTAATTGATCAGTCTGGATTATCAGACATGTTTTTCTCACAAGTATGTATAAAAATACACTAATCAATCACACAAGATAAAGACTGACTCAATAGTATACTATAGAATCCAATTTTTTTTCTTTTTAATTAAACTTTAATGCTTTTTATCTATAAAAACATTAACCAGCATGTAGCTGGAAAAGTTTAATCATATCCTTTGAAGTATAAATAGGATCAATCTATTCTCCCATTTTTTGTTGCATGAAAATCTCTGTCAAAGAACCTGCGGTATATTCTGTTTTCATCTTTTATACCTTATTGTCCTTAGCAAGAAAAATCGGACTTGGTCAAATGTAAAAGAAAACAGAAAATCGGTGCCTGGAAAATCCAAATCGGTGCCTCTCTTATTTATGAATTTTGGAGAAAAGCAACAGATGCATACAGTGAAGACACGTCAGTCTTTAGTTATTTAAATTAGTATAAAATGACTGAAAGGTAGATGCTATTTTCCAATTAAACATTGCGCCTGTATACACCACTAACAGATGTCTTGTACTTTCTACATCCTCAGTGCTCCGATGCCATACTTCGTGGGAGTTCACTACAGTCTGCTTGAGGTATGTTACCAAATCCGTTTATCCATGCATATGCTACAAATGTTAATGTAAAAAAAATCAAGATGCTCCATGAATGTCCTGTGTTTGTAACAGAGAGAAGACATTGAAATGTGTAAACTGTGAAAACTGATTTTGATTATTCATTGCTAATCCAGATGTTTTGTTGAACTTCGGTGTCAGAAACAAATGACGACTCAGTTCCGAGTTGGTGTCGAATATTTAAGAGTAAATTCGTCATGAATTAAACAATGCTACTTTTAAAAATCCCAACTTTTTACACTTTCACATCTTTTTCTCTTTTCGTTTTTTTTGTCTGTTTCTGCTCTGTCTACTGCTTGTGTGTGCCTTGGCTTCTGAACTAGAAGTACAGAAGGCAGAGACAGAAAGGCAGAAAAAGCATCTGCAAACAAAGAGCTTTTCTTCTTCATTGTTAAACCCTGTGTTGGTTGGGGAGCAGGCCGTCATCAGTGCGGCTGTTTCATGTGAACGCATGACGCAAGAGCGCACACATTTTTGCACTCTTGTGCGAGTGTTAGTTTCTAGGCGTGTGCGTGCGTGTGTAATTGCCTATAATGTTATGCACACGTGTGTTTGCGCGCATGCGTGTGCATTTGTGTGTGTGTGATACTTGTATGACAGTTGCGGCAGTGGCAGTATTTATCACACTCTGCATCCGTGACAGACCTTCTTTCCGCCACTACATAATTAGTCCAGATCAGCATGTGAGCCTCCGCTGCACAGGCTGTCACAAAAGTGACAAACTAGAAATTCACACACTATGCTGCCTCCCACCCCACTCACACACACACACACACGCACACCACACCTGCCCATATCCTTCCTGCACCACACTGAAATAATTGTTGAATTTGTCGCCATCAGGATGCGCACGGCACAGCACAGCATCGCTGGGTTGTTGTTGATGCATGATGTCTCTGGTTCTGTGGAACGCGCGCTTAGAGTCCAAATGTTTCCTCTCAGCCCCATTCTTCATTTTCCATGTGTGTATTATAGTATAGGTGGTCTACTTAAAGTTTTTTCTCCTTTCGCAATTTTTTATTGTTAATTATCAAGCCGTGTAAGACTTTATCTGCAGTGCTTGACATAGAAAACAAATTCCTTATTTGCGCTCAAAACCTTGGCCAGTAAAACTGATTCTGATTCGTAATTTAGTCCGATTTAGGTCCAGAATATGTATAATTAAGATAATCCAAAACAGTCAAATCATTTAAACAGATTTAAACACAAATACATGCATTCCAATTCTAATTTAATAAAGTTCAGTGAAATTCGGTTTATTACGAAATTTGGTTAAAAGTTTTCTTTAAAAAAAAAAGTTTTTTTTCCACTTTACAGACTTTGTTTCTTTCCGTTTTCTTCAGTATTTCAGATCATCAAACATATTTGAACAAATACAAAATGCAGTTTTCAAATTTGAATAATTGAAACAGAGTCACTGTCACCCAAATCAAACAGATGTGATAACAGGGAATGAGTGGCCTACTCTTCTTTGCAGAAGTTTTTTAATTCAGCCACTTTTTGAGCATGAATGGCCTGTTTGAAGTCAGCATCTAAATCTGGGCATTTTTATCCTTTTTTTTTTGAGCTTTTCAGGGATTTTTATGCTAGCACATTTTGGATCATTAAGGTTCCATAACCTTATCACTTGACTTTAAGGTTACAAGCTGATGGAGAGAAACATTCTCCTTCAAAAAACAGCAAAAATCGTAGTTTTGTCATCCAGCAATGGAAAACCAAACTGCCACCACCATGTTTCACTGTAGGTATAATGTTCTTTTCTGATGTTAATTTTTTCCCCGGATGCAACATTTCCCAAAAGGTTCCTCATTTTCTCAACAGATCACAAGTCATTTTCTTTTCAGTCCTCAAGGTCTTTGTTTGCATATGTTGCATAGGTCGAAGTGTAATTTTCACCTTCCAACTCGTTGTCATTGACTCTTACTAAACCTTAGACATGGTGTTTTAACCCTTTTCAGACTGATAGATGTCAATGTCTCATCTGCTTTTGAACATAATCAAGATCAGGGCATGATGTTTTGTTCTTTCTGATCAATTAGCCTATAGATTTTGTTTAAGTAACTGGTGTAGCTGTAGCAGTAAACAAAAAATATGGGCCGTCTCATGTAGTTTATTCACTAACAGTGGGCATGGATGGCTATTTTTCCTTTTGACAAATTAAATTATCTTTTGGAAATTTATGATGAATTTACTTCTGTTATTTTACTTTGATATTAAAATGTGAACATTTAGTTGTGTTTTAAGTAGTCTCTGTAATACATAAAAGCATCAAACAGGCCTTATATGTTAATGTAGAATTATGCCGTTTAAGAAGAGCTTTGGACATTTTAGACAAAAGTATTTGTTGTTGCAGAAGAAAACTCTATTATTCATTCTGCCAAAATTAAGACCACTTTAAAAGTTCTAGTTTTTGATTTTTGCTGTTTTTTGATGCGACAAGATTTACCCAAAATTACCCCCCAAAAAGTGGCAACTGTAAGTAACTTTATAACATAATGTTTCACGATTTATCTTGAAATTTTCATCTTTTTTTTGTGCCAGAAAACACCTGATTTGTTGCAATAATCTGCATTTTCCATCCCAGCTTTCATGTGACTCGGGATGTTCTCCCAACAGTCTTTCCCTTTGCTGTTTGTTTCAGGTGATCACAGAGTCATTCCTCATTAAGTCGAGTTTTGCATGCTTGTGCTGTGACTCAACAGACAGTGGAATAAGACATTTGTAGTCACTGCGTTTTTCCAAACTCGATACATTATAAAGTTTTCACTCCGTCCACAGCTGCTGTAGATCACACTACACATTTTGTCTTATAGAGGGTACGCAGTCGATCACTGGAGGATGTGGTCATTCTGAATGTGGACACAAACACCCTGGAGACCCCGTTTGATGACCTGCACAACCTACCCAGCGATGTGGTGAGAAACACAACCGTCTCCAACATCTCAGCCTTTTATTGTGTCATTCCACATGCAACACATCAAGGTTATTTTCCCTCTCTCCTTCCGACGTAATCTCGCTCTTACATCTCTGCCCACATGTGCACGCAGATCCGCGCGCGCACCCACACCCAGAAACTTGTCAAAGTACAGCTCTGTCCCCTCCCCACATCATTAATGACTGCAGCTCTGGCTTCTCAGATTGTGGCTGTCTAAAGTAAACTCCCGTCGCGTCGTATGACGCTTGAAGGCAAACAGCATTCCCCGACCATCAGAGGCATGTGGGAAAATGTGAAACTCCCTTCCCTTCATCTTCATCCATTCTAATCATTATTTCACAAAGTCTTGCGTTGCTGCCTGCCCACTGGCACGTTTCTGAGAGATAGGGGGAGGGAACGAGGCAGAGGAAAGAAAAGAAAAGGCAGAGATGGGTGATTTTGTAGGGGGGGAGAGAGTGGGTAGAAAGGGTCCAATTACCAGTGTGGGCAGCGAAGCCACCTGCCAGCGCATCGTCTCTTTAATTAATGGGAGCGCTGACGCTGGTCAGTGCTACAGGAAGCATCGCCGTGGCGTCTGGGTCACTCACACTTTTACACACACATCCACAGCCACAAGGAAACAACACATGTGCTTGTCTCCCCTGCCATGGTGGAAGCAGGAATCTGTTTGTTTAGTTGGTCTTCACAGTGTGTGTATTAAAGCTCCTCTATGAGGCGCTGGGATCCCAGCTGAGGCGGTGGATGCTCTATTACCCACGCTGCTAACAGCATACGCTCAGGTTCCACTGCCTACTGGACTCCTTCCCCCAGCAGAACTACATAATTCAACCCACTGCCCAGCAGACCCCAGACCTGCTCACACTCCCACACTTCTCTGGTTCTCCTGATTTAGCACTGCTCTGCCAACATTGACTGCTAGCGCGTACGAACGTCTCTTTACCTCGTGAGTTCTTTTCTCCACTTTATAACATTTTCTGCCGACTTTCAATCCTGCCTGCCTGCCTGCCTTATTGCTTCCCCGGCTGCTCGGGTTTCATGGCACCTGTCTGCCTACGTGTCTCTCTCGCAGTACTTCCCGCCAACCTGGACGTCTCTTGCACCCGCTGTTTGCTTTCTCATACTTCTCTGCCTGTGTGCCTGTCTGGCTGCAGTACCGTCTTCTCACTTCCTGCTTGCTCGCTTCTCTGCACCTGGGGACTGAAGCCCTAAATTAAATTGCAAACTGAGTTTGTCATAAAAAGAGTGGCGGCTTTTGAAAAGCGACAGAAGCAGAGAGAAAAGCCTTTGTCTTTTTTGCCGTGTGATAAATTAAGTGGCAGGCTCAGTGCTTTTTTCGCTTTGATCCCCCCTGCTCACCAATTTTTCTTGACTAATGACAGAACATAGCTCGCATATCATGTCAAATTACAGCACCTGAAACAGAAACTTTGCTGGCATTAATATATTTATCGGAACAAATTGTTGTTGTTGTTTTTTTATTCCCATACAAGTTTTTTTTTTTCTCCCTCCTGTCTCCTCTTATCTATTCACAGAGGCTAGTAGATTAATAACAAAGCGAGCAGATACTAATTGAGTGGAATTCCAGGTCTCTTGTTAGTTAGCTTGTTAGTGATGAGGACATGCCACATGGCATTTGATGTTAGTGTTTCCACACAAGGAGATGTTACAGGCATTGTTCTGTTTACTGAACTGGGGCCTGATTTCCTGATTAATGCCGAGCGCTTCTCTGTCTCCGCGTCGTTTCGTAGCTATTAAAAACCGCTTTTTATTTCTCTCCAGTTCTCACTGTAACACCGGCTACTTAACACTCAAGTTTATTCAGAGTGAAGCCCAGGCCCTGAGACCTAAGGAGCGGCAGCCATCCTCACTTACAAACCCCAGGCGTCACTTTCTAAGAATATATGCAGCACGACATGAATTAAAAGGTAAAGACTACAGGCAAAATGTGTCTGTGTTTTAGGTCCAACTGTGATGGAAAACAAAACGCCCCTGATGTTGATTTAAACAAACCTTTAGAGATCCTTGTAATTACGGCAGTGCAGGCTGTGAGCACATGTGGACTTGGTTAGGAGGCCCGGCTGACCAGTGGCCGTGCTTTTAGCAGGTTCAGAGTTCACAGTTGTCCTGAATTAGCCGCTCCCTTTCAGACGGGACCCCTAGCCCAGCTCCACAAGTGCCCGCCCCATAACGGCCTTTTCTCACAGTTTCACACATAATATTTCACATTTATTGACTATTACAAATACTAGTAAGCTGGTAGCGGTTCCGTTTTGCAAAGGAAGGCTAAATCTATTGAGAGAGTAATTATTAAGGGGTGCAAAAGGAAGCTGTTATCTTCTGAAATTAACTTTGAATTAAATTACAGATTTTTTATCTTATAATTATTCTTATCATTCATTTAAAAATAACATATCCGAAAGGAGCAGGAGGAAGCTAAATTATTCTTACCTCCAACCCGTTCTGTTGACTTTCTTTTTTTTTTATTTCCTGTTTGCTTCACACATTTTGTTACTTTAATCACATTTATACATGTGCATACCATACATTACTTAATTTCTACCGACATAAAAATCCACATAAATGAACTAAAATATAAACAGTATGAAGCTCAACATTTTTTTAAAGCCTTGACACATTTAAAGATTTTAATTTTACTGACATGTTTCTTCTGGATTCTGAATCTGATGGAGAATCTGTGGAGTGATGTAATAATTAGGGTGATGGCAAAGAGGTCTTCTCCCCTCACACACTTGGAGCTAATCACCACAAAGGAATCGTAAAAATATTTGTGGAAACCTGGTCAGCAATTATGTATAAGAGTTTCATAGCTGTGATCCCACAACTACAGAGATTTATCCATTTGTTATTGAGAAGGATATAAATAATTTTCAGCATTCCATTTTTTTATATATATATAAAATGTAAATGAAAACTACATCAGTTTATTTTAAAAAATACATTTTCCTTTTAGATGGTTTCTGGATAGGCTTGTCTTATTTTATATTAGGAAAAACTTCTTGGTTGAATGACATCCATTGTAAATCTGAAACTGTCAGGAGTATTAACAATTCTGGGCTTAACTGTGTGTGTCCTCATTTAGCTGTTCTGTGTTGCATATTTACTAACCGTATGAAAACCGTTGGGACTTTTAGGGTTCAAAGCCCAGTACTAATGCAGCCTCTTTTGCCAGGTTAGCTGTTAGCTTTAGATGTATGGTGTGAATTAAGTTTTGAATAAGAATATACTGGCAATGTTTCGGGTTAGCTTAAGTGTTTGGGTTATGCATAAATGAAGTAACTAAAATAAATAGAAACCAATACTACATCCTAATATGGATAGAAATACAAAATTGTGTGTGTATAAACATATATACTTACGCACTTGTGGAAGCCATACTTTAAAACAGTTTAGTCGAGGTTGAGCGTCATTTAGGATCTGCAGTTCATCCATTCTGCATTTCAACTCCACGTCTAGATTAATAGAAATTTTACATTATATCTTCCATCTCTGTGGGAGAACAACTTTGTATATTAGCAGTGTCCATTATTTTATACGTGGTTACTGCTGTTAGAAAGAGAAACTGAGAAGTGAGTTTGGATATTTTCTATTGTAATAATCATTATTATTTTATTTCTATAAAAATGTTTTTGACTATGCTTTTTTTCTGCAACTTGTTAATGAACATAGTTGTTTTATAAGTACTGCTTCTTAATTCAAATACAGCTAAACAAGTAGACGATTTGTTTGAAGTGGTTTGTGGTACTGAATGTGCTTTATTTTATTTACTAAAGATATGCTTCTTGATCTTAATATTTTATATGTGATTAATAACATCAATTGTGTTTTACTTAATTATAGCCAAAGCACCTTGTAATTTTGTACATTTCCGAGTATGTTCCATATACAGCAGCTCTTTGTTTTAAACCAGATCAAAAAATACTTTTATCTCTAAGCGTTAAAATATTTGTCACTGTTGGAACTCCACAAATGTTTTTTTTTTTAATTCAAGTAAAAAAAATCTTGGACACAAAGCCCTGAGGAACACCAAATGAACTTTAAACATTGGGTCTCTTTAATAGGAAATGGTGTCAAATGAAACAAGGTTTCTGCATTTTACTGTTTTTGCACTATAGTTATTTAACATATAACGCCACTCTGGCTTTCAGTTAAAAAGTAAAATAACAATGTGCATATCTGATAACAGTTAAAGGTCAGCCATGCAGATTCTCTAATGTTCTCTTTATTGTATGAGCAGCAGTGTAGAGCTAGGGTAGTCTTTGTTCTCTTGTTTGAATCGCTGTTTTTTTTCCACAATTATTTAAATAAATTGTTGGGAGAAAATAGAGCATTCTTTAAATTTTGCATAATGTGTTTTAACAGTCCTTTGCATTCCTGAAAACTCGTAAAGTTCAACCAAAAGTTGCAATAGTTTCCTACTTTTTTTAATCTTTGTGACACCATGCTTTGTCAGTAAAATCAGTGTGTTGACAAGCACGCTGAGAAGAAATACTCAATAAAACAAAAAAGATCAAGGTATTTTTGTTGCTTTTTGTAAGATCCACATCTCCTCTCCCAACTGGAGACTGATAAAGTTATAATTGACTTTTGGTTGGTGAAGTTGTTTACCTCGCTAGTCATTAAAACTATCCAAGAATAGCAAATTAGGAGTCGGTTAATTCTGAAAACAAACAGCGTGTGACTGAATAAGGTTTTTATTTGATTCCGGCAATTGATCTCAAACCAATGACAGATTTTTTTCATGTATTATTCTTTCTGTGCCACACATTCAAGTTGAGGAGCTACAATGCAGCTTATATCTTTATTTTCAGATGCTCCCTCTCTCTCCCTCTTTCTCACACATCACAAACCTAATTCCTTCTATTCTCCTCCTCTCTGCCGCTCGCTGCTTTGCTGACGCCGTGTACCCATACAATCCTAGCCCTCGTACATTTGATCATTTGTATTCCCAATCAAGGGAGGTGGGGGGGGGGGGATTTACAGCACACACTCCTACTTCCTGTATTTCAAGCCCGCATTTGGAGGTTTACAAATGAGTGAGGGGGTTGAGGCTGTGTCTGCCGCGCCTCTCCTGAGATCACCTGGCACACTTAATCAAACATCGCGGCTTTAATTTGGGCGCTCACTTTCTGGGGAGCAACATCTACATCATCAGCTACTACAGAGCGCTGCAGACGGCAGGCAGCGCTCACATGTAGGTGCACAGATGCACTCTGGCACTCCTACACGCTGTCAACCGGGAACGTTCATCAGCGACTCTCGGGTGTCGCTCAGGAGGAAACTTTTGCCACTATTTGTTTGTCCATCTGATCTTCTCTGCGCTTGTTTCTGTTTAAAACAAACCAAGTACATCTGATCCATTTAAAGTAAAGTTTCTCATGCGATTCGTTGTGGGAAAATGTGGCCGCCCAGCTCACATACATGCTGTACTTTACCAGGAACAGTCCACAGTGTATAATAACAAGCTCCAAACAAAGACTCAGATGTCATTTTTGTTGGCGAGCCGGTATTTTACCAGCTGCAAATGTCAGAGTCTGCTCATTTGACAATTATTTTCTGGGTTGTGATTGTTTTAAACGTCAGCGAACTCGTTCATTTCCCTTCACTGCGGCTCCTTGGTTTACTCGTGTGGATTTTAAAAGCTGCACTTCATTTTCACGTATAGCTGCTCTGCCGATGGTTCACTCCGGATTAGAAGTCGAAAGAAAAAAAAAAAAGGGGAGAGAAGCAACACCCACTGCGATGGTTATTGAAGCGAGAGATGACATTTAGCTATAGTTAATTATGTATGCAAAACTCTGCCGCTCAGCTGCTATAAGAGGTCAGCTTGACAAAGTAACCCCACACCGGGGAGAAACTCATAGCCCTATTAAAACACACACACACGCACGCCTACAGCTTTTCCTCTTTTTTGCTTTCCCACTCTTCATTTTGTCCTAACAATTACCTGCTTGCATTAACTCCACAATAAATCAACAATTTCTGTACTTTGTAATTGATCTCATCTTGTTTTTCTTCATTATTTCCAGTGAAATTATGTTTTAAACGCTTATGCTTAAAACTAAAAATAGATATACTCCATCCCATTATTTTATCTAATAATCCCTTCTACTGTGCAGCTTAACGAATAGGGAAAAAGGTTAATTGGGAGATAAAATTATGAAATCTAATATTAATCTTTAGTTTAATGAATTAATCTGTTTCATAGACTTCCGAGTCCCATGCTCTTTGTGTGCATGTATGCATCTGCAGTTGTTAGACTGTGCTGTATGTCTGTTCTCTGTGTCTTTGTTCGGATTTGTGTGTTTTGTGAGTACGCTGTGTGTGTACACTTCAGACTGCAGCACATCAAAAGAAAGTGGGAGATTTTCATAACTATTTTTTTCTTTGTAGTTCTTTAATTGCGTCCCCATGGCTTTCTTTCCCTGGACAGAAGCTTAAACAAAACACTCTTTTTGCGAAGAGAAAACTCAACTTTTTATTCCCTTTTTTTCCCCTCCAACAACAGACAAATGTCGGGGTCATTATTTGGGGGAGAGGTTTGCAATGTTGTATTAAATTTTTTGATTATAATTCTAAATATATATTCAGGACCTAGTGTGTCTTTTTTTTTTCTTTCTTTGATTTACTGCTTTTTATATGTATATTGCATGCAATATTGTCAGTCAGGCTTTTGTTTTTTTTTTTCCTTTTCTCTGGTGATAGTTGAAGTTCATGGTTTATGCAAAAATCTCCATATGTTTCATATTTTTTTCTTTTTTTAAGCTTCATCAATGCTCTGATTCTGATTTCCTATTTTGCTTTTAACAATTATTGACTGCATTTTAAAATAAAATAGAAAATCATAAAACTTTGAATAATAAATAGGTTTCTGGGTAGAGCATCCTCAAGGCCTTTAGTTTACAGGACAGCTGTGGTTTGTATAAATAAAGTATGTGATAAAAAAAGCTTTATATCAGACCAGACTGAGGTGTGACCCCAGTACAATCACTTTTACGGATTCTAATGGACCACCAGAGAAATTGTGAATGTGTTGCAGTCTAAGGTTTTCTGAAGCTTTTGCCACTTCTTTTTGCATCAAAATTGATTCTTTATAAGCTTCTGTCAATTTATTTCACACGAATTGTGTTTTTTTTTCATGTCTTTATCTGTGAGCTCTGTCCTGCTATGTAGCAAATGGTAGAAAGTGCTACATCTTTAATCTTAGACAGGCAGAATCAACTTAAAACTACAATGTATTTTTTTATTAATCAAGGAACACTTGAAGAATTATTTTTTCTGAATCCAAAATCTGAAAAATTCCCTTTTTCTCTCTTGCCCTTCACTCACATTATTTTTTTGTGTACAAAACCTGTTTTAAAATAAATAGATAAATTTAAAAAGAATATTTCTGCAAATATAACTGAAGTAAGCTATATGAAGCTATAATAATTTTGTACACCAAGAAACAATAAATGAGGCTTCAATTGTCTGGAAGTATTTTTGCATCATAAAAACGATAATCTCTTTTTAAAAAGCAGCCTGCAGATCTTTATATACCATACAGTAGCACGGTTTTATTTATTTGTTCAAGAAACCTGCATATAATTTTGCTAAAAAGCAAAACATGCACAGAAAAATGCCACCAATATTTATAAAATCAGCCTATCACATTTCTGCTTGCGTATCTACCACTAAGGGGAGTAAACAGTGGGGGTAAATGGGAAAAATGTAAAATTTGCAATGCATTTGTACTAGCCTGACTATAAACTGAATAAAATAAACTCTGAATAGTTGACGTTGGGTGTAGAATAAATTTAGTACTAACTTTTAGACAAACCGGATGTTGCTTGAAAAGGACTTAAACTTTTCTAGGAGTTAAAGTGATCTCTCTGGAATTTAATCAAGCATCATATCAAAGACAAGGATGGGAGCACATTTATCTGCTTGTTTTCGCAACGGAACTAATATAACGTCTTCTTATTGTTGCAACTCGGACTTCTTCTTTCGTTGCACAATCCACAAGTTAGGCTTTGCAAGGCCAGGGGAATCCATCCAGCTCACTCTTTATAGCCCACAAAACCTTACAATAAACATCTGAAGGAACGGTTTGCTCACTCAATCGTGTCGGAGCTAAAACTTTTTATTAACTGGAGAAGAAGTTGCCTTGAATAAGATATAGGACCCAAATGAATGGCAGAACTTTGGAATAGTAGCTACACTTCTATGATGGACGTTGCATAAATATAAACCCATTTATAGCAGAGGTAAGAGATTGAAGCAGAAACTACATGGAGACAGTTACCTTATTAAAGATTTAGTTAAAAGTAAAAAGCTAAATAATAATGATGAAAAAAATACTTTTTCGCACCTACATTTCCCCTACAGGAATGTTACGAACCACCCTTACCAACTGTGATAAATAGGCATTAGCAGCTTCATAGTGAAGGAAAAAACTTTTTTTGCATCTAAAGAATACTTCTTTAGCGGTTTACTTTTTTTGTCTTGTACAATAAATATCCTGTGATTTATCTAATAAGAATAAATGTGAAATTATAAGAATTTATGAAGTTTCTGAATCTGAATGTATTTTTATGAACCAGTCCAACTTTTTGTTGCGTTGGAACAAACTAAAACCTGAGAAATCTGAAGAAAAATGCATTTCTGGTCAAAACTAATCATTCAGTTTCTTTCAAACCAAATGTATCTACTTAGTTAATCCTATTGTATAGTTGTAATTATTATCGAATTTGGTTTTTAAAATGTAATGCAGCATGTTTTATACAGACACACACACGTGATAAGTGGTGACGCGTGATGAATGGCGGTGTGAATGCGAGCGCAGCGAGGCCCTCCATGCGCGCCGACATTCTCGGCCCTCCGCCCTCTGCTGTCACCTATGGAGGTATCATCCCTTACAGTCAGACAGGGATCATGATTGCACCTGCTAATTATCATCTCCAGCTGGAGAGTTAAATGGAGATCTGTTCTATGTCTGACCTTTGACCCCGTGCTCTTTATATGACGCACTTCAAACCCTGTTTGGGGCTGTCTGGGCCGGGCCTTAATGAGGCCCCATGTCTGCCCTCTGTGGGCTGCACGCCTCGGATGCCCCGCTTTCATCCCCGACTATCTTCCCTTGATGTAAATTGAAAAGATCACAGCTATGGGGAGAAGACCTGTACTGGAAAGGCCTCTCTGCATAGATTATGAATATCATAACTCAACAGTTTTTTTTTTTCTTTTCCCCTTTCCCTCAGCCACCCACTCCCCTCTCTTCTGCTGCCACCCCTTCCCTGTACAATGCTATAGTTCTAATTGGACCCAATGGGGGAGTCTCTGCCTTTGATCTCATCACCGCCACTGTGACTTTACACTAAAAAATGTCACTGCCAAATAGGGTTATCACCTGTAGAGCCTGGCCTTCCTCTGATGCCTGTACGCGTCTCGTTAGCTTCACTCAAACTGTAGAAGTTAATTAGTTTGACAGAGCCATTACCGTGGAGGCATACCTGATGATTGTGGCGTAGGCACCACATTCAAAATCCAATTACTAAATACACGTTTATTTCATTTTATTTTATTTTTTTGTCGGGAATGTGAGCGAGGACGGGACGCGAGGTTTGATTTCTATTAGTGAAAACGAGGTTTGCACTCGCGCGGCGCAACTAAAAGCGTTTGATTTGAGAGATTTAGCAATTTATTTGAACATTAGGAATGTTTTTTGCTCCAGTCTTTTATTCTTCTTAATTTTAAACTCGTTGCTCTTTTGCGCATTTTTGTGTTATTGGGAAGTAAAAATCAGATTGTGCCCCAGCCTCATTAAAAAGTGTTTGCTCACCCTTTCAGAGCCGCAGTACAGGACTCTGCAGGGTAAACTCGGCTATCCCGTCTGCTCTCGCAGTCTTCTGGGTACGCCTCCCCCTCATAGACTGACGACATGTTCGCTTTGATTCCTCCCCACAAAAAAAGACAGTTTAATGATTTGCAAAAATAAAAAAATATATAAAAATGTGTGATAAGCACATAAACATGAAATATTAATCCCACAAAGGGCTTTACATAAACATAAAAGCATTTAGTAGAATGAGTGAATATGGAGATGACACTTGTTAATTTAACCATGGTAAACTTTCTGTTTGATGCCTGGAAGCATTTTGCGATGGCAGCGTGGGGACGCTGTGGAGAGTGGGGAAAGCCCAGGGGAGTGGAATCAACACTGTTCGTTTTGTCTTTGTCCCAGTTTAAGATCGACATCTTGCTTTCTTCCTTTCTTTCTTTTGTCTCTTAGCATCTCAGTTCTTTCCTCCCTGTGTGATCTGCTCAGACTTCCCAGCTCCAGTGATATTGATCTCACCTGTGATTGAAATTAGACGGGGGCCAGGATGAAATTGTCACTGTATTATATCCTTTAGTAAAAATACTACATTTTACAGTAATAAAAGATTTATGACATGATCTATGGTTAACCAGAAAAGCAACAATTAATAGAAGTGCTGCTAAAAATATTACAAAATATTGATAATTATGGGGTTGATAGCACTGTTGCCTTGCAGAAAAATGGTTCTGGTGTCTAATGGGGTCTTTCAGGGTAGAGCTTGCATGTTTTCTCTGTGCATGTGTGGGTTTGCTCCAAGTACTCCAGCTTCCTCCCACAGTCCAAAAACATGACATTGCCCTTAAAGCTGGGTTGTGTAAGTTTTACATACATACAACTCAGGTTTTGCGAATTTGTTAAAACTATCACGATGTCGTGACAGTATAATATGAAACAGATTATCTGTGGAAAAAAGATCGAGCTCCTCTGCTTTCTCCCAATGCTCCCAGTACTAACTGCAGAAATACAACATTGGGTCAGAAACAACCAATCAGAGCCAAGAGAAGGATCTCAGCGCTGTCAATCATGCTGGTGTACAGACAGTGCACACCAGCATTGTACAACAGCAATGCTGTAAAATGTAAGTCATCACACTTGGAATTAAATTTTTATGTTTACTTAACAAAAATATTTGTCTTATAAAAATTATACAACCCTATTTAAAAATATTCCAAGTTTGAGGTTTTTTATGTTATTTGAATATAGCAGTAGATTAGAATAGATTTCATTTGTCCCTTAGCCTTATGATTTATTATGAATGGGCTGTTTATTGATGGGTTCACAAAAGAAAATAAATAAAACTTGTTTCTGTATTTTACCAGCTGATCACAAATCAGATCCACTCAAGAGAATATTGACTGATTTTGATTCCCGATTTATTTTCATAACTTTACCCATAACTTTTTAAAACTTTGCTATACCTTGACACACATGCCTGATTTATCCATCCATCCATTTTCTGTACACCCTTGTCCCTTATAGGGGTCAGGAGACATGCCTGATTTAAAAAGACAAAATTAAAATGTTTGTTTAATGCATTTTTCTCATTAGAACTACTAAGAAAATGTCTGTCAGCAATAAAACACTCACAGCAGCGATACACCAGAACACACACACGTCACAACCTGGTGTTGCATTGTTTTAAACAGTGACTGGGTTGGACAGCTGAAATTTACAATGCAGTGTTAAATGGAGGAATCAGACTGCTAACTCTAAATGTTAATTTACTCTTTTTCTGGTTTCACACAGCAGCTCTACATGCGCTGTCAATTTTTCCGTTTTAAAATGTAGAAATTTGAATCAAAAGAGTTTTGACTTGTTACCTTAAACATTGTTTTCTTCCATATAAAATCATTAGTTATTTTTACACAATATTACATATTGCAGAAGTAGATTTGAAGCTTCAACCCTTCATTTCCTTCTGTGCGTCAGCTTACAATTGATTTTTTTTTCTTCGAGTAATGTAGACGAGAAACATGCTTTAGTGTGAAGCTGGTGCAGCCCACACAGAGACAGCGACAGTCCCTCACTACATGACATCACTACTGTATCTCTGCCTCCTCCTCGCACTTCCACAACACAGTCAGACCACTGCTGAGCAGGTGAGGAGAGCCTCTTGACAACTTCCTTCCCAGACTCCCCAGGGCCCGGTGGCCAGGGTGAATCTTTTGTCATCCTGAAACAAGCTCAGGCCTGCTGCTCCTCCACTCTCGCCTGGAGTCCTGGAGACAGAGCCAGGAGAGGGGGGAAATAATTAAAGACGTTTTATGTCAAGAATCCCTTTCTAGAGGGAGTCTGGGAGAGCCAAGAGGGGAGGGGAGAACAGCAGGTCTGGATGGAAAGAACAGGAGACTTGAGACATGGAGGCAGAAATGAAAGGAGGGAAGGTGATGGAGGGGGAAGAAGGAGGGCTGAAGGAGGAAGAGCAAAGATGCAACTTTCTATTTCCTCTCTTCTTTACCCTCTCTTCCAACTCCCCCTCCCTCCTGCCCCAATGCGCTGCTCAATTAGCAAAGCAGCAGGTGCTCCCAGCAGCACAACAGATAAGCTTGAAGGAAAGGCTTTCATTCTTTTCTATTCCTTTTTTTGAGATGACCTGCAAATGTGATACTTCACACCCAGAATAGGCTAGCTGTTTCCTCCACCAATTTCAGAGGTGATAATTTAACTTTTACCCTTCCATGTCTCCCTCCCCTCTCTCCCTGATCCCTGTCTTTATCATCTCCAACTCTTTCCCATCCTCGATGTTTTCCACCAGGTGTCTGTTCTGAAGGGCAAGCTGAAGAAGCAGTCCACGGCAACAGGAAGTGGCGTGGCCAGGGCCTTCCTGAGAGCGCAGGCCGCTCTGTTTGGATCGTACAGAGACGCGCTCAGATATAAACCTGTAAGCTCCTAATCTCGTGTATTTGCAGATTTTAGCTATTTACAAGCAGCTGTGTCCATAACTCCTCTGAATTCCAGGGATCCAATCATTCCTGATTTTTCTGATGTACAAATGGCCTCAAACTAATTGAAACATCAGCATAGCTTGACTCACCTTTAAAAGCTGTTACACTTTTAAGACTGTCTGAAAAAAATAAAGCATCAAGCACATAATATGAATTCATATTCACAAGCTGAAGCATTTTGTGAATAGAACTGATTTTCTCTTGGTGATGTGCAGAACATGGTAGCACTCTTATCTGAAGTGAAGTGAGTCGAACTTCACTTGCGTCTGTTAAGGCTGTGGCAGTTTTGACTGAGGGTAAGAGGTGTGTTTTCAGACGGATAGCAGAGCTAAGGTGGGCTTGTCGGAAGCAGTGAAATGTCAGAGGAGCTGGAAGGAGTCAGGACGTTCCCTTTGAAGATCCCTTTTAGCCACCTTTGGTGTTTAACTCTCCTTTACTAAGCCCCCCTAACATTTCTTTTCTAGATCTTCTCTGCTTATCAAGTCTGAGTCAGAGCAGAGCAAACTACACCATGTCCTGTTTGTCAAATAGCGAAGCCTTTGTTCCTTAGTCTTTGAGATTAATTGGACTTTGTGGACTCCCGGAGTCAAGATGCTACATTATTGATGCTGTCTCTCTTTTTCTCTGTATACAGACAGTACACGAACAAACTGCCTCCCCTCTGACACCAGCACAGAGATGCACCGTGTTTGTGTGTGTGAGCGGCAATTTCTCATTTCACTCACGCTCACAGTGTTTGCTTGTAGACAAGGTCTGCATAAAAGCCTCCGATTTAACATACATGTTAAAACCTAAACAGAGCATCCAGTTTAATGAAGTTGCTCATAATTTCCCACAGTATTTGTTGAGTATCACTGTGCTGCTCATTGTTCTGAGCTGAAGAAAAGATCCTCCTGGAAAGAGCTGAGTTGTGCTGAGCGGTTCACAGACCCATATGCCTCAACAGAAGGAGGGGTGTGGATGCTTAGTAGGAGTCTTGCTGAGCTGTAAATGAAACAAAACTGGAGCCTGATAATGAGCTGAAAGGCAATCAGCTGATTGTACGGGGTTTTCTTACTCCATCAGTTTGAGCTTGACGTTCTTCTGCCAGGTGTTTCTCGCTATCTTCTGTTAAAAAACTTGCAAAATTAGTTTTAGCCAGCAGGACTATTAAGATTCAGCCTCAGTTAAAATTTGAACAAGCTATTCGCTAATCAGTTCTGAGAGTTAAGCAAGATGGGATCTTAAAAACTGGCTAGTGTGCCATCACGTTCAACACCCTCTTTGTTGGCACCCTTGTTTAAGATGTGTTAAAAATCCTTTAAAAATGTCGGCTTTTACCGCAGGAACAGATTTACACGCAAACAAGTGAGCTTTAAAATCTTTCTCTGTGTCTTTTCTCTGTGGCAAAGTTCAATTCAGTTTAAGAAATGTCTTCTTGCGGCACTTTACAAAAAAGTAATTTCAATTCAATCCCACATACATTCAGTTTATTATCAAAACTAGTTTTAAAAAGTTTTCAAACAGATTGCAACGAGTCATTTCCTCCTCCTGGACGAGCATGTAGCGACAGCAGACAATCGCTTGTGTTGTGCCGTTGATCTTACAGGAATCCCTCATGTTGACCGTCATGCATTTAGTGATAGTGGAGAGAAAAAACTCCCCTTTAACAGGAAGAAACCTCCAGCAGAACCAGAACCTGGCTCTGTACGAGCAGCCATCTGCCACAGACATTTCTAAATAAAACATAAAACTGAAAGGTTAGGGAGAACTTAAATGCTCATTTAGCCTTGCTTGTCACAAAAGATTTGAATTACTGCTTTCACTGTCACTGGCAAATCAAGGTAAGGAGCTATTTTATCTGTGGTTGATCTTTAACTTATAAAAGATTAACACACATGTGCTTAGCTTGATGACATGGTTTCTTATCTTTACCGTTTTCAAAAAGGGAAATTATTTATATATAAAAAAAAAATGTTTTCTTCTCATTAACCAATAGTAAAGTCTCTATAGACTTTATGGACTTTACAGAAATAAAGCATTATGATAATGGTTGATTAGCTTTATTCAAGTCTGTTGGTATTAATGAAACCAGTGGAGCCTTGCACTGAGATTCAAGTCTTAAAGGTTGGAAAGCTTCCTTACCATCACCCTAATCTTTAGCTCACTCCACAGATTCTCTGTCATAATAAAGTTCCTAAATCTCCAAGGTATATGAATATATCTAGGTTAAATTATAAGTATGCTCAAAGTAAATGTTGCACTTTCCTTAAATTTCCATTGTAGGATTATGTCTCTTTTAGAAAAGCACCTTTTAAAATTAAACCTCGCTTCTCCAAAAAAAGATATAAAAATAAATAAATAAAAACATAAGAAAAAATAAACTAGCACAAGGAGATACAAATCAAATTATAAAATACATTTTAATATAAAACAAAAAAGAGGCAATTAAAATGGTCAAATATTAGATCATTCAAATCATAATATTCATTACCAAACATTACATTAATTTTGAGGCAGATTAAAAGGACAGATATGAATTTGCCAGTGTGATCTCATCAGAAAGAATATTGTAAAGAATCAGCGGTCCAGCAAAAAAAGTTTAACATTCTTCAGTTTTCAGTCCTGACTGTGGTGTGACTAAAAAAGCTCTGACTGAGCTGTCAGCCAGAGGCATGAAGTGTCTCTGTGAAAAAAGAATTAGGACACGTCATCACACATCCACTTCTTTTTTAAAATGTTCAGGTATGGATTCCTAACACAGATATATATTATGTTTCAGCAAAAGAGTGACGTAATTGCATTTAAACAAAATTGGGCCTTTTTATTCATTAAATAAAATATATCAATAAAACTGGTAGTTTGGGGAAAAAGTTAGGACACGCTACTCGCTGGCCTTACCCTCTTTTAGTTGAAAAATATTCTTTTTGCTTTTAAAACTTTTCACAATTTAACTGGAGCTGCGTTCTTGTGAAGTAATTTTGGCCACTGGTATCATTTTCCCATCCTTGAAAATGAGGTTACGCTCCACTGTTGTTCAGTTGTTTGTATGAGCCACATTGCGCTTATAGCCTTGAACAGACAAAGCTCATTGTTTTCACTGCACAGGAATTTAGAGCATCATTGAAATATGTGAGAGTTATGTTAATTATAAGATAACACGAATTAGAATTGACTGGAGGGCAGCGTGTGATTGGCCCGGAGTGGTTCTGTTGTCATCCTCTGTGTCTATAGCTCACAGGCCAACAGACATGATGTAAGAAATTGTAATAATGTGATAATGTGTTAATACGGAGGACTGGGAAGTTTAGTGGGTCACCGTCATCTGGTCCAGCGCAACTCGTATGAGCGCTGCCAGGGAAAATGGTTGAAAGGGGACTGTTTTCAATTTCTTTTAAAAACTTAAACTTCTTGTTTCCTTTCTGTTTCAGTATTACTTGAATTTTCTACTTGTTTCTCACTAATGAAGAAATCAGTTGAAATACTCCAAAAGCCAAGATGATATGCAATTCCTTGCACACCGTCATGTTGTAACCACAAACTTTCATTAATTTTATTTGTATTGAGTCCAGGGCTCAGCAACCTTTGCAACTCAAGCAGCCATTTTTTTCTCTGTGGCTACAAAATAAAACTTGTATTTTGTAAAATTAAACATTTCTCTCTGCAGGGAGAACCAATCACATTCTGCGAGGAAAGTTTTGCCAACCATCGCTCGAGTATGATGAAGATCTTCCTGTCCATGGCTGTCAACCTGCAGCTCTTTAAACAGGTACAGACAGCTGTGTATGTTTGTCTCTGTTCAACTGGCACTCTTTTCTGCATGTTGGAGATAACAAAATTGGTGCAATCTTTTAAAAATAACCCAAAAAAATGTGGGAGTAAAGTTTGTTTTCTGTTCTACAATTTAATCTGTGTGAAAAGGGGCAGATTTTTCATCATTCTTGCTTATCATTTTCTTCTTTCACAGTTACTCAGTGTATCTTGTTGGTGTAGCGTATCTAAAGAACAAACAAGTAAAAAAAAAAACAGGACAGAGGTTTTATTTAGTCGCCATCTAGGAACTGCACTTTTGTTAGGATGCTTAAACGGGTTTTTTTTGGGAAGTGATTGTTACAGATGGACGCCGTCTCTCAGCAAACTGTCAGCTGCTCAGGGTTAGCGGTTAGTATCTTGACAGTTCAGTTGTTCACAGTGAGGAGGAATGTAGAAGAGCAAAGCCCGGATTATGGGCGGTTACTGACCCTTTCAAACTGTTTACGGTCATTATCGCCGTGCTCAGATTTTAATGTTTCTCTGTTTATTCAGTTTTTATCTTCAGTACAAACAAAAGTGATAAATTAGGGCTGCAGAGTCCACTGACTGTATAAAACCATAACAAGTTTGCATTCTGTCCTCAACATGGTTGTGCCAGTCTTTGAAAGCACAAAAAGCTCATTCCAGACTGTAATTTATGCCCTAATGAATATCATTTCTCGTCTGTGGTGCGCAGTGTGTTGTCTGTTTAAGCAGGTATTCTCTACTCATGTGTGGTTTGTTTTAAAAACAAGCAAAAAAATATAATCACTCATTTATACTTAATGTTTTCCCTCCAAGTCCCTTCAGTAATGCTAATCTTAGCAAAGCCAGAACAAGAGGAAAGGCACCTCTGGCTTTCCTCTCGCTCTTTTTCCCTCACCTCTTTGTGCTCTCTGACCCATGATAGTTGTGTGATTTCCCCTCGAGAGTACAGAACAGCGGCCCTCAATCAGCCTTTTGTTTCTCTGGACACCCTGTTCATAATTTTCCCAGGCAGAAGAGATAGCGAGCATCAGTTCAAAGCCTCCTCCGGGCCGGCTGCCTCCTCAAGCGGTAGCATTGGGAAACAGGTCCTTATCTCCTCCTCCTCCCCCTCTCGAGAGCAGGGGATGGGGTGAGCTTATCTGCTCCACTCCTCTTTCTGCTAAAGTGAGCGGGGCCAGTGGTTTTGCCCGAGCGATGCTCTGACCATGACCCACATCCGCTCAGAAACACACATGCAGTGCTTCTCTTGCATGGCCACACACATGCACACATAAATTTTTATATTGATAGGTACATGCTGTGGGAATGAAGATGTGCTCTTGGTCAGTAGTTTCTTATTCAATAGTTTTGTCTCAACTACTTTTATGTTTTGGCCAATATTTCTGCTTATCCTGTTTTACGGACACATGGTCTACATACTGACAAACACACAGGTGATGGAAACAAAAACCAAGACAAAAATTGCAGAAGAAAATTGGTCTCCTATTTGAAATACCAAACTTGAACATTGGTGCAGAGCAAAATGACCATTCAAGATAAAAATAGTGATTGCCGCTTTTACAACTCGAGTTTGAGTTCATAATGCAAAGATTTGTCTGGTGATTCATACAGTGAGGAATAGAAAATCAGTTCCCTTGTTGTCTGAGTTGCAGTACATTGGAGACCCATTAAGCTGGTGCTGTGCTGGGACTTGAGTGTTTTTAGTCTAGTCCATCCTACCGTTTTTCAAATGACCACACTGTTGTTTGATACACTAAAATTGTCGTATAGATATTGTAATTTGTGCTCCTATTCTGACCAGCATTGGTAAACAGGACATATCATGAAAAATTCTCATTTTGCACGTTTTTGTATTTCCATTTGGGTTTCGACTGCTTATACTAACAGGCCAAGTGCTTAGAAAACCCTGGCTATAAATCAGTTTTTTGGTGTCTGGAAAATGAACCGCTTCAAAAACTGCCCGATTGTGGGTGCTGTGGTGGCGCAGGGGCAAAGCACGACCCATGTATTGATTCCTTGGTCCTCGTGGCGGTGGTCGCAGGTTCGATATTTGCCTTATGTCTTACCCTGTTTTCTGTCAAACTACTTTCAAATAAAGGCCACTAGAGCCAACAAAACCTTTAAGAAAAAAAAACAACTGCCTGAATGAAAGGCACTGCTGCTTTACCTAGCAACCCCAGCCAAGCCAACCCCTGTCACCTAGCAACCCAAGCAGAGGTCCCGCTTGTTTGGTCAGCTGGTTTTACTGCTGTACGTGCTGTACAATGGCTGCTGGAGAAGACAAATATTTTGTTGACTTTTCTTCCAGAAACCACTTGCTGCATTGTAGTTAGCTGTGCAGGAGGCTCTTTCTGCTTTTCAAAGATGTACGGTTGTATAATTGTGCACCTGTTTGCAGCCATGTTCACATGAGAGTGTAAAAGTTTAGTTGGGAGGGCGTGGCGTGGCCAACAGCAGCTTATTTAAAGTGACAAGATGCCCTTAAACAGCTCATTCTGAAAGGAACTCGAAATAGTTTGAGCTGAGCAAACTAAAATCTCATCATCTCTGAATGTTTTTGTGCAAAAAATGTTTCAAACATTTGATCTAAGTCATACAATTAAGACAGTGCCACCAAATGCATAGAAAATGTATGTGAACTTTTGATTTTGAAGAAATTAATAATTAAATCTCTGACACGTTATTTCTCCAACTATTGTGGCATTTAGCAAATAGATATAATTTGATCATGCTAGCTGACCTAAAGCAAGAGAAGCTTGCTCTGATTTAACTTCAGAGAGTGAAAAAGGTGTCTTCTGGTTTCAATTTTTATTTTGAAGGTCTGTAAGTTTGTTGGGTTTTATGCCCTTTGAAAATAGAACAGTTTCCGCAAAAGTTGCATTGCACAAAGCGTTAGTAAATCTTGTTTCAGTCTCATATTTAATAGATTTTATCTGTTTTTATTTCAATAATTTACCCCACTCTCTAGTGGAAGTCCATACATCTTGAATAAAATCAAATTCACTGTAAATTATTCATTTATTTATTCTTGACACAATAACCAAAGTCTGGGATTTTATACTCTTGGCCTTACTGATTTTAAACTTTCAAAATTTAAACCATACTTTTGGACTCTGTTGACCTCAGTCCACATTAAACAGTCCAAACCACATGTGAATACCTCTGAAGTGTTACCTGAGGTGGAGGTGTTACCATATCTTAGCAGGAAATTGCTTTTCTACATGTACTTTTTTGATTGATTGCAAGTGTTTTTCACTCCCTTTAAATTACCCGTTTAAATAACAGTCCCCTCATTTGAGCAACACCGAGCTGTTAATCTAAGTCTGCAGCACATTATGAATAATTGGAGAGTTAAATTGCTCAGTTAACTGAAAGAGTTTGTCTTTTTACAAGACAAATTTTACTGACAAATCTTACATTGCAATACACCTGGTTATATTAATGTTAGAGAGGATATGGTTAAATTACCATTGTCTTAATGAGTTTATATGACCTATAAAGCGATAATAAAAAGAGAGCATATTGGAGTGGTGTGCTGAAAGAAAACCAGAACCCAAACCATAAATAATTTTATATTTTTTTTCTGAGTAATAGTCTTTACACTAATCCTAAAATACACACACAGAGGCCACATGCTTCTTAAAATGTCAGATATTCACCTTCTCGCACACGCAGGCTCTTTTTTTTTCTTTCTCCACTCGGTCAAGCAGTCCATCTTTGTTCAGAACAGAACAAGTGGGAGAAATCTTCAGAAGGAATGCGGGGGAACATCTGTCAACATTAACCTGCTTCCTATCAACCGTCTCCAGCTCCTGCACTCACTCAGGCTCTCAAGCACACTTCGATTGTCATGTGTATATTATGCAAACAGAGATAGAGTAAATGAACCCTTTTCTTCTTGTTGCAAGAGCCTGAAGGGGCACTTGTACCCAGATGGTTTGCTGCCAGTAGTCTTCTATATGTATATTTATTCAGTTTTGGTGTATATGAGCAGAATTGCCAAGGCAGTATTGGAAAGAGTTGCTGAAAATAGCTAAGCCAATTTTTACATAAATCTTGGATCTCTTAATGCATTTCCTCCATAAAGTATACAGTTAACAAGCATGTGGCACCACTGAACAGATTTCAGTGCTGTTTATTTCAAATGTTTCCATCCGCGCCTCATGATATTCTGAGAGTTTTTTCCTGTATGCTTGATTGACATCTCTCCTAACATATCTTGCAGTGTCAACAGCTGCCACTGACTCCATAGTCGTAGTCTTTACTCATGGGAACTCTTCAAATAAGGAAGTGTTTGGACTCCTTTTAGGCTCTACATTAATGTCAATCCTTAGCTTAATTTCTGGCTATGCAAACTAGAGGCCAAACAAACTGAGGCAAAAGCTACAGGATCAATAACTTTCCCCTCTTTTACCGTATGAAAGCCAAGTTAAAACAAAGTCCCTTTACTACAAGATTATATGAAGATTGATTTTGTTAAATACACAAACTTTGCAAGAATTTTTAACTGCAATCGCCAAAGCAACTTTTTTAGCAAATAAACTAACTCGGTTTGTAACAGTGCTATCTATGTTTCTGTGCAAATTTGGAAATGTTTGTGCACATTTGTTTAATTCTACAATATTTTGCCTTAGACCATGTCAGGTCCAACCTCCTTAAGTTGAACAGTGGCTACTGCAGTTGAATTTTACTATCAGTTATAACAGTACAGCTTGGTTAGCATATATATTGCAGACCCACATTCGGGTATGAAATCGTCTCACTGGTCGGTGGGTGCTTCACAGGTTGTCGACATACTAGTAACAGGAAAAAGTCTCTAAATTAGTTGCTAGTCACCTTAAAAAAAATTACTACATGGATCTAAATAATTGCTAAATATAGCGATAAAGTGCATAAGGTGGTAACAGTTATTCCTTTGTCCTGTCCTGCTCAGCTCCACACTTGGTCACGCCCCTCAATGTCTCTTGACTCCGCCCACCTTGGTGGAATTTTTCTAAATTTGTTTGAGGGCAGAGTTTTCTTCCGCAGCATGACTTTGTAGAATGTAACCTTAATTTTATCTTAAACTTTAGCCTTAAGGTAATATTAATGAGCTTCTAAGGGATAGAATGCCATTCCGGTGCCTTGCAGACGTAGCAATACAGCTTGGACCTTTTCACAAACATCATTTTGTGTTAGAAGTGTTAGAATAATGATACATGGTTTTTATTTCTGTTTTTATTTTTTCTTTCAAAATAAAAATACGAAAAGTTTGGTGTGCGTTTCTACAGATTAGGGATGACGTTTCGGACAAGTTTCAAAGCAGTGCTAGGCTACGCTACAAGCTTTGAACATCTGATTGAGTTAATGCGTCATCCGAAAAAGGAAGGACTGAACTACGAACCGATAAGCTGACAGGTTGAGCCAGCATGGCATTAATCAACAGATCCATTGTAACTCTTGAGATTCTTGCTTCTGAGAATTTGTTCGAAAATAGTAGCTGTGGCATGCACAGCTAACAGCAAGCTATTTTGCAAGAGAAATGTAGAGATATTGAATCGTATTTTCCTTCCATTTTACAATTAAAGACAACGAGATGCATTGAATTTTGTGGCTGTCAGGTGAGAAAATATGAAAAAGTTTAACAGATCTGAAAACTGCAATATTCTAAAATCATCTGTATTTTGTATTAATAAATCTGACCCCAATTTGGTCTTAAAATTTTAAGTGCTTTTTCTTCTCTCTCTAAAAACAGAGAAAATGACTGTCTCCCCTTTGTTACTGTTCATGCAGATGTAACAAATGGTTTTTGTTCTTTTTTTTTTAGTGGTGGTTTTCATGTTTGTGATCACAGCCTGCCATTGTTGAGTAATGTCCAATTAAGGCCCACAGCGAAGCAGGTAATCTGGCCGGGGTTTGAGTGGGGGTGCAGGGTGTTTAAGTGGAGGCTCGGGCTAGGTGATGATTTGGGTTGATTATTTCCGCTAATTGGACCAGCCATGTAGCGGAGCAGCCGATGGAGTCTGCAGTCTCACCTCTCATTAAAATGATCTAATGATTAGTTTCCAGCTCTCCTGACCAGAGGAGCGGGTAGCCGTGTCGGTCGCTAGTTAGCAGGCTGTCCCTGAGGACATGCACCCAAGAACAGGCTGTACTGGTGTTACACTGCGGACGTGCTAACACAAGGGGGAGGGGTAGGATTGTTGCATTAAAAAAAAAAAAAGTGGTCTGACAATATGTTGCCGTCAAGTTTCTTTTTTTCATTCTTGAAAGACTATAATGCCATTTGTTAATTATTAAAAAAGTTAAATAGGGTTTGGGAGGTTGAAGGTTTATCTCACCAATTAATGATATCAGTTAAAAAAGTTTGCCTTCAAAGCACAGATGGATTTTATACATAAATTGTAATTATTTTCATTATGTTGTTGCAGATTTTTACCTGTTTTTCCACTTCCTTGGACAAAAAATCATGGCTACAACTGAAAATATTTCTGCTTATGGTTCAAGTGTATATACATACATCAGCCATATGTATGCATATGACTCCTGAAGTTTACTTTTCTATGTTTTAAAGGACTTTGTTATATATTTTTATTCAGAGTTTATAAAAATGCTAGACGATCTATTACCCATTTTCCCAGAGCATTATTAGAGACATTAACAGTAAAGGGAAACTTGGGCTCAGTTAACATGGGGATTCCTATGATTGTTTATTAAATTAGGAAGCTTTTCATTATTGATGACTAGGTAACAGCATTGTATTAAAAATCCAGCTTTGACAGGATATGCAACAGAGTTAAACTACTCCTGGTGTGGCAGCAGATTCTTTATAATGGTCCAAAATGCTCTAAAGAGGTTTTGATGTGTTTGTAAATGTTATCTCTCTCCTCTGTTTTGATTTAATCGTACTCTGCAAGAGCCCAGCAAGCAAACTCTTATCGCTTTTTTATCCGAAGAATGCACTTAGTATATTAATTTAACTCGACGAGTGTTTGTTATTGTTTATTTCGTGACATATTAATGTGCTGTTTGTCACTGAACTAATAAAACGTGCAGCTGTCTCGGCTGTTAAGTGCTTATTTATGACGTGGAGTTTAGTGGGCTCTGTGTTACAAAGGGAGGAAATGAAACTTCCTCATGTCTCAGACAGTGTGCAGAATTTAGACTGCAGCTCTAATCCCTCATCTGCTCCATATTAACAAATCCCTATTACCTGGAAACCCACCTAATCTCTGGATGTAGTTTCCGTCAGGTAGGATTAATAACACTCCTCTGAGGCTCAAGTGTTTGAATCTGTGTATATGTGAGTGTGCCCCCTCTCCCGCTTCCCCTCCACTCCTTTAATAAGCATGTTGTAATTTATGGTTGCAGTTCATCGACGGACGGCTGGCCAAATTAAACGCAGGCCGCGGCTTCACTGATGTGTTTGAAGAAGAGATCACAGAGGGGGGCTTCTGTGGAAGTGAGTAGTGCCAGACTTGTCTGTCAATGAGATTAACTGTATTTATTTTTCTTATTTATTACACCTCATTGATGCTGTTGTGTGTGCTATTGTTCATGTGAAGCACAGGGAGGGGAAGAAAAATGAAACAAAAGAGTTAGGTTTAACACTTTCACTGCAGCAGAAATTGTGTTTTCAACCAAGTAAAGCTTTACGTGTTTTAAAAGAAATTTAAATAAATATGTAAAACCCATTATGATGATTGAGTTAGCATCATGAGCTACAAATGTCATAAAATCAACTCCTGGTTGTTTAGCCATGTTGCTCCAACTCAAAACTCTCAGTTCTGACACCAGAAAAGTGAAAATTAACAATGCCACTAAAAACAATGCCACTGTAAATTTACAGAAGCTCCCGGAAAACTTGACTTTTTTTGGGAAAGATGAAGAAGTTGAAATGACAGAGCTGATCTTGAGTCTTTGGTTAGGCCCAACTACGAATCACTAGCATGTAACGCTCTACTTTGTTCAAGATGCTGGTCTGTCTTCAAGTGTCAGACTCTTGATGAAGACGAGCATCTTTTTGCTGTTTATGCATAGACATACCATATCACATGTGGATCTGAATAAAGTAGTTTTTTATGAAAAAGGTATTTTAGTTCACTTACTGAGTTGAAAAATTAAAACACAGTATAAAGATTAATAAGTCGCAAAGTGACATATATTGCAACTCGTGAAAGCCCAAAATTCTATTAAGAAAGTTAATATTTCACATAAAACCAAAAGAAAAATGTTTTTAATTCAGAACTGTCAGCCTACTGAAGGTACGTTCTTCTACTGTGAAGAATATGCACTGAGCACTAGAATTTGAGAATTTGAGTTTAACAAGGGGGCTGCACAGTGGCGCAGTTGGTAGAGCTGTTGCCTTGCAGCAAGAAGGTTCTGGGTTCGACTCCCGGTCCGGGTCTTTCTGCACGGAGTTTGCATGTTCTCCCTGTGCATGCGTGGGTTCTCTCCGGGTTCTCCGGCTTCCTCCCAC
>CAEGAE010032552.1:0-12048 GCA_903067095.1 Girardinus metallicus | reverse complement strand
ATCAGTTCAGTAAGAGTGGGTCAAAAAGTTTTAACACACACTGTAATAGACTCAATGTAAGGATGATAACAAATCACCATCATTCTATCAGTCACAGAATTGTTCTGAGAGTTAAAGAGTCTCTCGCTATGTACAGTATCTATTACAAAAAAAAAATCCAGTAGGTGGAGCCCTGGGAAATTTTTCTCATCTATTCATAATAGAAATTGAGCCATTTATGTCCTCAGTCTCTCTGAAAATGTAATTTTAAGGTTTTCTGATATCAACACACGCTGCCCTAGATTTTAACATTGCTGAGTCTGTGATTGGTCTTTCTTTTACATTGGAAAGCAAAACATTAAGAGTTTTTTTTTTTCCCTTCATGCAGGAACATCCTTTTGTCTCATGAAGAAAAACAAATACTCGATGATAAATATTTTATGAGAAAAAGCATTTTTGGACATTTTTAAAACGTGCAACATAAATTTTGTTTTGTATGTGCCTCTTTTTTTGCCTCAGAGGCATATTTTCTTTTTTAAATGAACATGTAGTAACAAATGTTTTTAATTTCTTAAATCTAAATATTTCCAAAGCTGTTATTAAAAAAGGGTTTTAGTAATTTTGAATGTCAAATATTTATAAAAAATAGGAAAACTTAAATAAAATCTGTTATAAAGGAGTCTCAACACACAAAAATGAGCACATCCCCAAATGTAAGGCTGGTGGTATTACATGGATGAGGAGGTGGTGCTAGTGTATTATAGCTTTGTCTGCGGGGTGTCTCTTGGGGAGGTCATGCAGAGTTCAGATTTTTTCCCCCCCCCTCCCCCTTATCTTCTTTGTTGAAAGGAGACGCTGCAAAATTCAGGCTGCATTACTCTGGCACAAAAAGAGATGTCAGAGTCAATCTTGTCAGAGGCGGTATTTTGGATCAGTGTGGGTCAGAGAAGATCCTAGTAAAGCAGTAAAAACTGACACGTCGCTCTGTGGTGCAGGTGTTGTGAAAACACGATTGAGCAAAGATGGAAAATCCCGCAATAATGGCTGTAAACAATAAGTGCTTATTCCATGAAATTACCAACTTTGTGGGACTCATTTGTAGTGTTAACCGAGCATCACAAAACAAAAGGATAAGGTCACACAGATGATCACTTGGAGTAGGTTTTTAATTCGCCTTTGTGAGGATATGTAAATGTGAAAACTGCGATGAAGCATTGAAGCTGCTGTAGTGAGGAGATTCTAAACTGTGATCAAGCAACTAAAGATAGTAAATACTTAAAAATGTTGAAATAAACCCATTAAGAATCAGATTTTCTGAGTAAAACTGCTCTATTCTGATTAAACCCTTCTTTTCTTTAGAACGCAAGGACAGGTAAAAAAAATATTCTGACAGAAGTTGGCTTAGAGATGCATTTCATAGTGACAGCTTTCTTATCAAAGTGCTGGCATTTAATACAAATCATTTACACTGCAATAAAATAGTCTGACTTTAAAAAAAGCCTGTGAATAAAAAGTTTTTTTTGTTGCAGTCTGCGCATGAACGTCCATCAACATCGTCAATGAAAAATAAACAAAACAATAAAAAAGAATAGAAAATTCTCCTGAGCCCTTTGAAAATATTGCCTTGAACTTTAGATTTTAACAAATTCCTAATCTGACCCCACAAAGTATTATACATAATTGTGCAAAGCAAAGAAAACATATTCACCGGGGCCTGAAATGTACTTAAATAATTCCAATAAATCGTAACAAAAACTTAATTAAGTCCTGTTTGCTTTTTAGATTCGCATGTATGCACTTATTTACAGTAGTTTGCAAAATTCACTCCCCTTAAACTTTTCCACATTTCTTTAATATTACAACCATAACCCTTCAATATGTTTACAGAGGTTCTATGTGATAGACTGAGACAAAAACGTGCACAAATGTGAAGGAAATGACACATAGTTTTCAAATTTTCTTCCAAATAAATACCTGAATATTTTGACATTCTTCTGTGGTCAGCTCCTTTTCTCCCATAACTGTAAACAAAGTCAAGTGTAACTAATTTCCTTCAGAAGTAAACTAATTTGTAAATAAAGTCCCCCTGAGTGAGATTTAATCTACGTATTTATTCAGCCATTGTGGAAAAAAAGTGGAATGTCCACAGTGTATCAAACTAACACAGTAAACAAATGGAAAAGGGTGTGTAAGTCATATAAGACTAAAATTGAACTTTTTTTTCTCACATACAGAATTTGTACACATTTCATTATCCCCCACAATGAAATGATAGCTGTAGCAGACTCATGCAATGGGGATGTTTTTCTAAAGCAGGGACAGAGAAGCTGATCAGAACTGATTGGGAAGATGAATAGAGATAAATATGAGGCAGTCCTTAAAGACCTATGAGAGGCTTTCAAGCCTAGTGCTTGCAGGACAGCCACTCTAACCTTTCAGCCAGCGCTAAAGCACAGAATGCAAGCAAGGCTCAGATAAAGTCCAGACCTAAATCTAATTGATATCTGATGGAAAAAATCTAAAATAAATGTTCGCAAATGCTTTCCAATCCATGTGACTGAGCTCCTCAAGTCTTCTCTTTTGCAAAAAACAATCGACGAAGATTAGACTTTCTAGACGGTCAAAGTTGGTAGAAACATAGGCCCTAAAAGAATTGCAACCATAAAACATTTTTCTAATAAGCATTTTTCTACAAACACATCCCATACTTTTAAGACTGTTGTCTAAAAAACATTTGAAAACCATGTCTTATTTCCTTTCTGTTCACAATTATGCGGTTCTTTGTGTCTGTCAGAATGAATCCCAAGAAAATATATTTAAATTTGTGGTCATACCAAGACAAATGTGGACGTTCAAAGGGAATGAATACTTTTGCATGGCAATGTATCAACATCATCAGTGGTTAAACTCTGTGCTCTCTAAATGATCGGGTATGGGCAGTCCACTGAGGACCGTCAAGCACCTATTCCAAACATTGAACACAGGGCAGACTGGATGAACAAAGTCAATGTCAAATGTGTACAAGTGCTGCGAGGCCACGGCATCATAGAAGGAGAGCGACCCCGAATCGTAATCCAACAATATCCCCAGGCGCCGCAGGTGGGGCGAAGGCTCGATGGGGATTTCCTTGCTGTTGTGGCGCACCACCCATGAGTTGTTGCAGCGGGAGAGTACCCAGGAGGCCGAGTTCTTGCCAACCCACTCGTGTCTTGGTGCAGACTTGTAAGCAATCCCCACAGCAAACCTGAGTGTGTGAAAAGTGATTCATTGAACTTAATGACTGATTTAAAGTACTATAGTAAAAACAAAACCCCAATGAACGCTATAACGTGTGCATCATATAAGTATATTCCTTCTGTCTTAAGACGTACTTCACACTGGACCAGTCAGCAAGACTCACTCCAAGCTCAGTGATCCAAATCAGTGTAAAATGCTCTTACCATGTGCTTCCTCCAATCAGAGCTTCCCAGTAATGGCGGCCGCTGTCTATGTAGACATTCCCAATAACCCCGTAGCTGCTGTGACTGGAGAAGCGCTCCTGACTGTGGCTCTTTTTAGATGACGTCTCATCTCTCTCCACCGTAAGGTTATCGTGGGATACCCTTAGCTTCCGATGAGCAGTCTTTGGGTCCAATTTGAATGGCTGACCTTAAAAGAAATCAGAAACCTTGGTAAATTGTTGTTTTATTCACATTTGTTTTACTCATTATTAAAACACTTAGTATCAGTAAATATTTGCAGCTGATGATGGCCTACTGTTGGTTTTGAGTTTCCCCGGGGCGCTACTGCGGCTTCCAGCCTGGTTTATGGCCTTCACTATGAAAATGTAGTTGGTGCCACATTGGAGTCCATGCACGGTGTACTGATTTTGCTTGATGTTTGGGACAATCATCCAACTATCAACAGAGTTACACAGACCTGCAGTCCAGACATACAGAAAGTCACTGATGAGGAACAAGCAGTTAATCACAGGCTTAGTTAGCAGAAATCACAGCTGTAATTCAGTCTGTGGGTGCTTTTTTTTTCTTTTTTTTTACTTGTCAAACATAATCTCATTAGCACTCATGTGAGTGTGCTGGAGCACTGGGGCAGGCAAGAAAACATTGTTTGATTGAGCATGTTGCGACCACATTAGGGTGATCAATTCCAGAGGTCTGCTGCTCATTTCCACCCTGACACAATATCAAGACTACTGTTGCATCGGTCCTGCCGGTCGCAATAAATGTCACATTATATGTTTCTTTATAGCTTTTTTCTTTTCTTTTTTTTTAATTACTGAAATGAAATTAAACAAATCTAATAAAAAAATCCCAGGAGTTAGGGTTGAAGACAAAAGTTTACATTCACTCATCAAAATAAACTGTGGCTTTTTATCAGTTATGCTGGGTTTTTTCAGCATAACTGAAAAATTATTGTGTTGACTTTAATCGTCAACACAACAATAAGGCACAAATTTTGAATTTATAGTAGATTTTAACCCTCAAAGTGTAAAATTTGCTCATGCAGAGTCAGTTGTATGCAAGGCACTAATTGTAAAAGACCTATTATTGTTGTACCAACCCTCCAGACCATTCAGGTTTTTATGTATTTACGTACTTACAAATAGCATATAACCAAGGAAGAACTTCCTAAAGGACAATATTAAATCCTTGTGGTCCTGTGGGTTATTGATGATGTATGTTGTTTGATTATTTCTCTCTAGAGAAAGAATCATTTCAATATATCATTAAAAGAAGACCATATTAAACTGATATTAAATGTGACTGACCAGAAGAGCACCTCTTTGCTTAAAACACACTATTTTATTTGGGTGTAATAATAAAGTCCTGGGCTCAATGTTTTGTTGTTGTTGTTGTTGTTTTTAAAGAAATTACTTTCCATCACACAGTAAAACTCCAATCAATTGTACATTATACACTTACTGACAACATTAGACTGGCTGGTGAAGATGGCATACTGAAGCTCATATGATATAACAGAAAACTCATCGTCTGATGTCCAGTGAACCGTGATGGTGTCGTACGAAGCTGTACACAGTTCCTCACGAATTGACGGTGGATTTGGTGCTGCAGAAAAAAACCAAAAAGCCTCTTTTTTTATCCAAGGAGACTGATGGGTGCGGAGTGGATTTCATTCCGAACACAACATCATCAAAAAAAAAAAACGAACCAAACAAATGTATCGTAGAAAGCAGTGGAGGATAACCAGCACCATCCATTTGTGTTTTCTTTCAGTCTGACAAGTGTAATTAATCTACACTGGAGTTCCTCCAGCTATTACAGCCACAGCCCCCATGCAGTGTTACATTTTCGCTTCACAACAGGAGCTGAGCATAAACAATCAAACCTCTTTCATTCTGCACAAAATAAGGCCACTGTTGCCAAATATAGTGAGCTTTTTATTCTTCTGCCACTTAACATTAAAAGTGTTGAAATTAAAACCACCTTATTCATTACAATGCATAAACCATGATTTAGGCCTGAACAGTGGATTACTTTCAATTCAGGGAATCAAGGCGTTAACAGCCAGTATAATAATTTACACACAGTCATCAAGCATAGCAATTAAACATTGATTTTCATGAGTATAACTTCACTCACCTGTGAGGTAATCCAAACTTTCTAGCATTTTCTTTTCCCTCGTGAAGTCCAAAGCAAAAGTATCAAACGCATCATTCAGGTTAATTTCTGGTAACAGTATCTGAGAGGATGCTGTTGCCATAGACACTCTGTTATTAAAAAAAGAAGAGTCATTAATGTGACATCAAAGTGGTGAAAATGCATCCATTAGCTATATCTAAAATATTTACAGTGCTTTGTAAAAATACAATGAAATACATTTAGATTTGCGGTGGTGATCTGACAAAACATGAAAAAGGTATAAATTCTTTTGCAAGGTATTATATATTGTTGATGTTTGGTATCTCTTACCTCTCACAGATACTTTTAGCCGTCTGAAGGAAGCGGGTGTGGTCGCTCTCCTTAAGGGTTTGGTCAGCCTGAGTGATGAGGGAGGACGATCTCTCGACGCACTGCTTACAGCCCGCTATCTGTTGAGCGAGCTTCCTCAGCCTCATGGCCTAGGCAAAAAATATGACACGGACATAGATGTTTATTGTTAAATATAACCGATAAATCCAGTGTGATATTTAGCTATATCAGTCACAAAATCCTGGTGGCAAAACATCCGACTTACTGAATACTTTGGATTTTCTATTTTTTGTCAAACTAAGCTGTACGTGCAATGGAGGGCATATTTGCAAAGCTTTCCTAACAGCGCTGTCAGAAGCACAACATCCTCCTAACTGGCTTAACCGCCAAGAGCAAATTCACAACCTGTCATGAGGCACAAGGTGAGAAAGAAAAGAGTCCTCGAGAGAAGAGCTTCTCCGAAAGCAGGGCTGATCTTATGCTGACACTGAACAAGGCACAACTAGAGATAACTTTTCTAAGGGAGAGGTGATGATTCCCATCTATTATGGAAAGGAATGTAAACAATATTTAAAATAATTGCAGAAGCTCTGACAAAAATATGAATTCTGTTTGAATTGCCATAACCCCACAATGTTGGGTAGAACCTGTAGTCTTTCTTTAACTTTTGATAACTATTTGGGAAAAAGCGGTCTCAGCTCACATCAACTCACGTATTCCGCCTCCGTCTCTAGTTGCACTTAATCAGCATGAATCATTACCCATCTCTCTTTTGTTCTGAATAAAACGCTGACACACAGCGAGCACGTTTCCGATGTTGACAGCAAAAATCGAACTGCATGTTTTATAAAAAGTGTAAAACAGTGAAAAAATGCTGACAGGTTCTTCTTTCAAGTTTGAGACTGATATAAATATTTCAGTTAATGAAACTGATATGGTTTTTAACCCAAACTTGTGCTATGCTATGCACAATTTTGGAGTTCCTGCATCATCCCTATCTCATCCTCCTTATCTCCAGCTTCTCTGCAGAAAATATGTATTCATTTTCAGTAAGATCTTAACCAAATTTTTATTAAGGCATCTTGATAAGTAGCATTAAATATATTACGTTTGCTGTGTAGAGTTGAGGGGAAACATCTTTCTTAGATTTCTTTACCATTTCAAAAAAAGGTTAACGTCTCACTTCAGTAGCAACGCTACAGTTTTTCCAATAGCATAATGCTCGTGGTCTCAGGAGGCAAGGTTATCAATGTAAACAAGGTGATGCACATGTACAAAGAACAAGAGTACCTTCCCCTCCTTTATCTTTGTTGCTATTATTTGTCTTCGATGCTGTATGATATTAATCAGCAGGTCACACTCCTCCTGTAGCTTGTTTTCTTGCCGCGAGGCATTTACCTGGACAGAAGAGAAGTTTGAGATAAGCAACAGTAAGAAAAATAAATAAATAAGCATTTGTTTTGACAAAATGTTGTGCTGCAAGCTTCTTCATGAGAAAATCGGAAATCTTTACAGGAACCCTTATGAGGATCACATTCAATAGCATACAAGCAAAATATTGCTGAAAATCAAATGCAATGATACTTCTTCCCTCTCACAGGAGCCAAGATCATAATAAATTGATTTTGTGAGGGATTTCTCTTCTTGTCCCATGTGTTCCTCATCAATAACTGGCTCAACTTTTATATCTCTCTGTTTGGTGACAGAGAAACAGTAATGTTTGGTAAATCAGCAATAAACAGAAGAATTACAATTTACAACATTTTATGAACTTAGAATGTAAAATAATAAATATAAAATAATAAATTATTATGACAAAATAAATTAGAAAGTTATTATTATTGTTGTTATTATATTATTATTTCAAATAATAATCAATAATAACAGCAGTTATTATTATTATCATTATCATTATTATTGTTATTATTATTATACATTGTTTTGCTCATCTTTTAAGCAATAAATTTAGGTTTTTGATTATTTATTCTCCATTACTTTGAAAACAGCAAAATTACATAAAAATTTGAGAAACTATTATTAAAAAAAATGTAATATAATAAGTGAGTTTTGATGACATGAGCAACTACTACTTTTAGATCTGGTAATTCATCATGGAGTAAGGAGATCAAGAGTTTTCAGATGCTTGGATAAATAAATCTCACCTCCACATTCTGGCAGGTTTGGATAAGTTTCCCCATCAAACTTTCTAATTCACTGGTCCTTTTGATTAAGCTGCTGAGGTTGGAGTCCAATGCTTGCTGCAAAACATAATTAAAAAAAAAAAATCAGCATTTCATTATACACTTTATATCATCAAGCCATAAAGCAGCTGAACAAATACTGAAGAACAGGTACAGCATTTATTTAACATCGATATACAGCATGTCAGAGCCCAGACGTAGAGAACAGTGGATGTAACTGGATCTGGCTGTCCACTTTTAGGCTCTGATTAGTGCGAACCCCCACAAAGTCCTCCCTGTGGTGTGCCAAAGATCCCATCACTCAGCCTGCTGGGGCATGGAGCTTAGCAGAACATCTGCCAGTGATTAAAACAACTAAACCCTGGCTGTGTTAATCACTGACTGAGATCAAAGGCTTAAATTTCAAACTTAGTCTCTTGACTGTAATTGGGTGGCATGATGATGGTGTTGTCTGATGGGAAGAAATGTCATCTTATATGCTGAGTATTATCCCTCTAAAATTGAAAAACAGATTTCAAGATGAATTGGGCACAACAGTTTGTACTTTTGTCTAGTATCTTTAATATGAATCCATTTTAAATGTAATAATAGAAAATAGTTATTAACCTGCAACATTTTTGCACACCATATTTTTTTGGGGAAAATTATTTCTGTGTTAAAAGCTAGTAAACGAGACTTTTTAAGAGAATTTCCCTCAGTACGACATGGGTCAGATGTTTTGAGCGACCTTCCACAAGCCTCTCATATGGATTTGAAGTGATTTTTCCCCATTCTCTCTGACAGAGCTGGTGTATCTTGCACATATTTTTTTTTTAGATCTATCCACCAATATTCTACTGAGACTGAGAGCAGAGTTTTGTGATGGCCACCTCAAAATCATGACTTTGTAATCTTTACTCCACTTTGTCTCATAACTGACTGCTACTTAGGGTAGCTATCCATTTTTAAAGCTCACTGTACCCTACATGATGCTGCTACTCCCTACTTCACAGTTCAGATGATGCTCTCAGGCTTGAAAGCATCCACCTTTTTTTCTCCAAATTTCCCTTTCATCAGGCCTCCGGACAAGTCTCCAAAATCAATGTCATTCTCACTAAGTGCAGTGGCAGTTTACTTTTTATGTTGCTTTTGGAGAAAAGCAGTCAAAAGTAGCCTTTCAGCTCATTTTGAACAGGACCAGTTTCACTGTGCAGTTTGAAACTCTCTTAACAGCTTCAGCCAGAATCATTACAAAGTTGCACACTCCACACCAAAACACATTCACTCCTGGACCAAAGGAACAGTCCTGAACTCTCTGGGGGCTGTTTAAACTTGAATATAATTTTTCAACTAGATGAACATGACTCCATCGGGCATTGAATTTGTTTCCAATGATGAAACAGATAATTGTGTTCTCTTCCTGATATCTTGGCTGACATCTTTTAAAAGAATAGTTCTCTCTCCTTTTGTTCTATCTTTTAAAAATATAGACATTTTTTGATCACCCCAACAGACCCAAAAACAGGAAAGGTTTAGTCAAAGGTAGCATCAGACAGTGAGAAAAGGTTTAAAATCTTTTTTATACAGCATGTGTAAATATTGCAACTTGTTTTGTTCCATCTTCATTTAGTAACAATGTTGGACTGTTAACATGCCAACTTAGCTTTAAGATTACATATTTCTCTGAATTGTGTACCTATTGTTATGCATCATTGGCGATCATGTGTAAAGTTACTATGCCACATGGTCTAATACTGGATTCACCAGCCCAGTACAGCAAGACCAAGTTCTAAGTTAGGGAGGTCACTTTACCACCTTGGGACATCAAGGGATATCCACCGGGGCCCGGCATAGTCCCCACAGCTAACAGCTGGGCTAACATGTCTCTGGGAGCCATAGGAGACTCAAGGGGATCCCACTTGAGGGAAACCCATCCAACAGGAGCTCATCACTCATATTAAGCTTGCAGTCTAGTCCTGAACAATTCTTCATTCAAAATCGTTTAGTACTTTGCTGTGGTTTTTAAATCGCTACACCACCACCACCGATGCAACGCTTTGTGTTTTGTGCTCTTCTGTAGCTTTTAAGAAGTAATAATAACAGAAACATACTTTTGTAAAGTTTCCTTTTATCAGCATTCAATAAAAAGGTCAAGATCACTCTTCCACTCTTCCAGTGGAAGAGTGGTGTTGCACTACCGCATAGCAGCAAAACTGTTCTGGTTTCAAATCCCAGCAGGACATTTTCTGTGTGAAATTTTTCACATTCTTCTCCTGCTCACATGAGTTTTGTCTCCAGTTTTCTACCAAATCTCAAAGAAAAACATGTGTGTTAGGTTAAGGCATGCACATACTGTATAAGAACCAAGTTTAGTGTTATATTTGTTCACGCAATGTAACAAGAATGAGATACTTTATACTCCTCAAGAAACTGAGGTGCAGACCTCTTGGGAAATATTAAGCAAAAGGAAAAAAAAACAGTTTTTCTCTTTTCTAAGTATACTGACTTCAAAGTTCTGCAATTAAACAATGCTAGTATGACACCACAAATGAAAAACTGTAAAGATGAGGTGCTAAGAGTTACCTGCAATAACTCCCAAACCAGGGCTGCAGGAAAAGAATACCACCTATCTTTTCTTGCATGCCCAGGGGAGAGAGGACATACATCGGCTCTTGAGTAATGTTAACAGATTTTGAATTAGAGATTCTAACCTGCATCTTATGTGTGAGTGTGAGAATAAGTGGTTGTTTTCTATGTGAGGTGTATAACCGCTTCTCCTCAGTGACTACTGCAGGTAACCAACAAATGAAGGTTTTCCAAAATTTTAAATTATTTTTTTTTGTCAAAGGACTACAACACATGACATAGAAAATGAGCTGCAAGTCCTTTAATAGAGGCCATAGATTTTAATTTAACACAAGTATTTCATGAAATACAAAGTTAACTTTTCATTTTTATCAAAATATGTCGCTACTCTGTTTGTTCTACGATCCCCTCTTCTCCACGCCCCCATTAAGTCCTGTTTTTTTAATTATTTAAAATGTAGAAAATATACCTTATTTTTCCTAAATTGATGTAAAAAGACTGGTTTTGATGGACTGCTCTTGAAGCTTATCTCCATATAATAATTTCCCATATTAACAGCTGCCTCAGAGTCCCAGTTAGCAGCTACGACAGCAGAACTAATTTGTCATGGTTAAGAGTACATTTAATGAAAAATGTCTGAAAATCCCCAGGTTCACACTGTAGTTTAAATCTATCCAAGGCAATGAATCTAAGGATTAAATAGAGAACCAGGGCTTTGGGATGCCACACTGAATATAAATAACATACAGGAGAAGGAGCAGTGCTGTTCATTCCTGGTATCCAGCTCAGTGCTACGGAATACTACTTAATCATTCATAACTTTTCACAGCAAAGGATTTTGGAACAATACCCAGTTCAACAGCAACATTTAAATCACGGTGATATCTGAAAACTGTAAAAGAAACATCAGCTAGACAGAGCATTGCAAATATTTGCTACAATTTTCTCTGAACGACAACTTTAAAACATAATTTTAGCCTGTGTCAATTTGACAAAGCCAGTAAAAGAAACTATTTTCTTTCTTAAAAATCAACAAGTAATCGGTGCTCATTTCTATTAGCTAATTTGGCACAAACAATTTGTTCTTGCAGCTGCACATTGAGAAATCTAAAAACAAGGGCTCAGAACTATCATATTTTTATGTTTGTAATATTCTTGTTTTTATTCTTTGCTTCATCACAAAGTTAGCCTTAAAGCTGCAATTAAGTAGCTAAACAAATCCTAAATACTGTCCAGCTGGCAATTTAAATGAATATGTTCATATTCATTATATATATTAAAGAAGGAAAACTGTCTTGACCTATTAGACATGGGACCATATTGATTCTTTCAGAATTGATGTAAGGCAAGATATAGTTCCAGCATATGTATAT